>VNKC01001874.1:0-98061 GCA_008042775.1 Drosophila pectinifera
TATATATATATATATATATATATATAATATATATTTTCAATATATATTAAATTATATATATTTTTAATATACACAAAACACACAACAAATATGCTTAAATATGCATGGGGACTTTTAATCAGAGATGGTATCCAGGACTTTTTCCAATAAGTTTTGCTCAGTGGCACCATTAAACTTTCTGGTTACGCCAGAGAACAAGACATTAGTCATTAGTCAGTTCTACAAGTACCACATATAGAGAATTACACATAAGGCGAGAAAAAAAGTGAGATTGGGGATATTAGTTTCAGAGTTTGAGAGCTTTTATCCAAGCTTACAGTGCAAAAAACAACTCGAATTGAGAATATTAGCGTTTGAGAACTTTTATACTCTAAGGTCCCAGTGGAGAGAACCAACTACGACCGAATTTGGCATGGCTTTTAGAACATAGGATTATAAGGGGCCTTTTTACGATTTTTACTTGTTTCTTGTTTGGTGTGATTTAAAGAGAGCTTATACGATCTTGTTTTATTATTGTTATACAAAAAGTCGATGAAACGACTAAAAAAGATAAACATACACAGGATTCCAATAAAGAAAATGAAGAAGAATAAGTAGAGAAGCTACAGTCGAGTGAGGCCGACTGTGAGATGCCTGGCACCCAAAGTGAAAAGTAAGTAAAATTAAAATGCACATGGACATGGCACTTTCACTTTGTATAAATTTGCTCAAAATTATGAAAAACCAAAATTAAACAGGACGGAAGGCAGAAGGAAATGCTAAGTGAAGAAAAATGATGCTAGCGCATATTGAGAAACATACAAAAAAGACAGATGTTGCTAGAAACAGAGAGAGCAACATGTTGGTGCAGTCATCATAAGAAGGAACTGTTTTTCTGAATAACTCCAATGATTATCATCCGATTTCACTTAAATTAGAGCACGTCCGGACAAATGTATTTATTTCATATCCATTTACTTCAAGGCTAAATTCACTATAGGTTAGATATTCGTGATGCTCTGCGTGCAACAGATTAGAATGTGGTCACCAAATTTGGTAGCTCCGGTTCTTATAGACTCTGAGATCAGTTGTTTCACACGGACAAACGGAAAATACATACTTTATAGGGTCGGGTTCTCCCTCCCTTGTACCCAATGGGTATCTGGTATAGTAATGAAGGTTGTGGCTCGGATTTGAATTCAAAGTATGGCGGATGTAGTCGATTCTTGTGGCCAAATTTGCCCCACTGAGGTAGTTCTCAAAACGTGCTAAAATTCTCAATTCGAGTTATTTTTTGTTTTTGACAGACATATGTATAATTCTCTCTGTGTAATTTAAAAATTATGCTTATTAATCTGATGATTGTGAAGTTTCTGCATGCTTATTCCAGCTTTTAGTTTATCATATCTAAATCGAATTGGATTTAATTCGGGGCCACAGTTTAAATCCTCCTTATTAAAGCTCTGTCCATGTTATCCGTTTTCTTTATAATATACCAATATCGTTCTTATTTCCGTACGCGAACAAACACAGAGATTTAATAAACTGTGGCTACCCGAACAGTGCGAATCATTTGTTTGCTTAAATACACAGGATGCTTTTTGCAAGATACATATATGTATTTTGCTTGGGTGGGTTAGCAGGTCAGCAGGTTGGTAGGTGGCAGGTGGTAATAGCAATAGTAAGCACGAGGGGACACCCCTGGACAAGACAAACATCTAGAGCTGCTAGCAGCACACAAAAACATTCGAACACGTAGCTTTTTGTTGCAGGTTGCAGATTAACTGGCCGGGAGGTAGCGTGTGAGTTCAGTGTGGGTGTGGGGCAGTCAACGAGAACTCAGGAGCGTAATCAGTAACAGTAACTAAGCAGGGGTGGCCACGGACACACCCGAAGGAGTCGGAGGCGTCAGTTGCCCCGGCATCGGCTCTACTCCAAACAAAAAATCAAAGCAATATCCAGAACGAACAGGTACATCATCGAACGGCTCTAGGGATCGGTCTAGCTCTAGCGACTACCAGACTATCCCGCATCCACGTTACCTTCTCCGGGTGGGCGCTGGGACTGGCCTCGGGCTCGGGATCGGTGGGCGTGTCGCTGGCCAGAGGGCTCTGCTCGCACTGCGTATCGGACCCGGTGTCATCCTCTAGATCGTTGGAAGACTGCTTCGTATTTCAAACCAAACCGAAAAGATAATGCGGAAACGAAGGAAATTAAAAGGATACCAACGTGTTCTGTGGAGTGCGTGTGCGTTTGCGTTTGCGTTTGCTGACGTGTTGACAATATCGAGAATCGAGAATGAAGTGCTATTCCACGGACGCACACCTGGGCAGGATATCTTGTCCGGCACCATCGAGTGTAAGGAAAAGGAGAGGCAGTGGCCTCCTCGATGTCGAGGAGCAGACTTACCTTGGCAGTGATTTTCTTCTCGGCCCGGTAGCGATTGTTCATGTTAGCGGGTCCGCCGAGGACGGGACTGTCGACGGCGCTGACGAACCCGCCCCCACCGCCAAGGCCACCGTTGCACTCGCTGTCGCCCAGCAAGCTCGAGTACTTGGAGGCCAGCGAGGAGGTGGTGTTCGAGTTGAGCGTGGACGAGGTGGTGGTGGTGTCCTCCTTGTCCAGCGAGGTAATGATCAGAGCGGCCAGTGGCGTCGACGAAGTGGAGTTGTTCGCTGTGCTGTTGCTCGTGTTGGTGTTGGTCGATCCATTCGGCTCGATCAGCGGCCACTTGGCCCGCGACTTCGTCTGCTTCTCGATGGAGCTGACTGCGAGAAGAGGGAAGCAGGAAGAGAGTTAGCCGGCGGAAGGATCTAAGTCAGAGAGCACCTACTGTACGAGTCGGGGAAGTCTGCTCCCTTCACCCGCAGACTATTGATCTCGTCGTCGATCTGCTGGTTCATCGCAGCGGCATTGTCGATCACGAGCAGGATGTTCTCCGGCTTGATGTCCGTGTGGATGATGCTGCACTTGCCGTGCAGGTAGTCCAGTCCCTCCAGCACCTGCCGGATTATGTTGCGCACCTGGCTGATGGCCAGGCCCTGGTAGTTGTTCTTCACAATCAGCTTGTACAGGCTGCAGCCGAGGGCCTCGAACACCAGGCACGTGTGCATCCCGTTCACGCCGCGCACGGTGAAGTGGTTCATCAGCCGCACGATGCGCTCCCGCTTAACGTCCAGCGGGTCCGCGTCCCGGATCGCCTCCAGCAGCCGGATCTCGTCCGCAGCCGTCTCTATGTAGTGCGGGGCACTCTTCACCACCTTGAGGGCGACGTACTTCTCGTCTCTGCGGGAAATGAGCAAATAAATGAGTGCTGCCGAGGGAGAACTGAAGTGGCCAACGCTCACTTGAGGTCGCGGCACAGCCAGACGGTGGAGAAGTGGCCCCATCCTAGCTTGCGCACCACGCGAAACCGATTGTCGAATATGTCTCCTATGACCACTGGGTGGTAGCCGCCACGGCAATACTGAGAGGCGTCCTCCTGCTCCTCGTCCGACACGTAGAGGCTGCTGTCGGATGAGTCCGGGTAGATCTCGTCCGTCGTACTCAGCGTCCCGCGGGGCTCCGATCTGGAAAGCAAAGGAATCGTAGGTTACTTTTCTTGGGACAGCAGAAGAGCACAGTAGTAGTAGTAAGAGTAAGAGAAATTCCGTTCTGCCCGGCCCAGACCCACATAAACTCAGGTAGTTCCGACTCCTCTTCCTTGACGGGCTCGGGTAACACCTGCAGCTGGGGCAGCTTGATGGTTAGGGGCTGCTCCCGAGGCGGCAAGTAGGTGTCCAAGATGACTTCACTGGGGGACACGGGCTCGAAGAGCAAAGCTGCATGCCGGTGCTTGGGCCTCTTCGACTGTTGCCGAAGAGCAATGAGGATGGGCCCGGCGGAGACGCAGTTGCGCTTCTTGGTGAACCGCTTGCGCCGCTTCTTCTCCTCCACTTCCAGCAGCGCTTCCGTGGCTGCGTCCTGGGCAGCGCGCTTCTCCTGCTCGGAGACGAAGTCAAAGTCGCAGCTCAGCTCCTTGGCGACGTCGAGCGTGGCATTGGCAGGGGCTTCCGGGCCGCTGCCCCAGCTCCACAGCCGGAGCTGGTACATCAGGAAGAGGAAGAGCAGCAGCAGGCTGCCCTGCAGCACACCCATGAAGACCTGGTCGCTGGCGAGAGTGGCCACGAAGCGCCGGCCCGCCAGGTGGGCCGTGCCGCCGCCAGTGGCGAAGAGCTCGACGTAGTGCAGGTATCTGGGGTAGAGGTCTAGCCAGAGATCCAGGAGGGCCGCCTGCCACCCAAGGTCCGCCGTGGCGTTGGCCTCTTTGGGGCAGGTGGCCGCCCCCTCCAGGCTGCGGGGCGTCCCCCAGCCGTCCATTTCCGATTTGCTTCGCTGCACAATTCGACAATTGGATTTCCACTTCTGCTTCTGTTGCGACCGACGCGCCTACATGGCCCCGCTGCAGTAACGGTGCTGGCCGGGGTAACGGGCGTGGGGCGGTGGTGACCTTGACTTTCTCAAGTCCCCACTTGCATCACGGTCACCCGCCACTAAGCTTGGTCGCAGTACACCCGCCGAGCGCTCGCACACACCCCTTACATAACCGCACCCAGGAGGGGTAAATAAATAAAATATCGCGCAGCGAAAAAAACTGAATTATTAAAAGTATCTGTATCTGTATCTGCGCGAGTGTCTTCTGCGCCCGTCCGATTCGTTCAGTTGCGTCTGCGAGAATGTCGAAATGGCTTTTCACTTTTGTTTTCGCCGCCTCTTCCTGAGCGGGCCAAGGCGCAGCCGTTTCCAACTCGCGAGTATATGTTGTTATTTCTGTTCTGTTTTTATTTTGTCACAACTAAGTTTAGTCTTCCACCTCCGCCTCTATCTCCACCACAGCCCTCCGACCCAGGTCCGGTAGAGTGCGGCTGTGTGCGGATCACCTAGAACCCAAGTTCGCCGATGCCGAGACGACTTGCCTCTACACTGTAAGAAGTATATGCTTCCTCTTGGAGGGCATACCCTAAGACAATATGTTTCTTCTTGGAGGGTATACCCTGAGCAACTTGTATTCATATGTTATAACTTAATAAATATTCCACATACTCGTGTCTTATTTTATATTAAATTAGTACTCTATATGCAACAAATACTATATACAAACTGCTGCTATGGAATGCTGTTCTATATGTCTTCCAAAATATAGCTGAAGGGTTATTGATGCAATATCTTATCTTCTATTCAGAGTTGTAATCGATTCTAAAGGAGCTTCAGACTTCAGTGACTAAGCATGCTCGAGAATATGGAACATATATATGTACATAATAAAGCCACTTTCCTAGAAACATCTTTCTCTTGCTGCTCCACTTTCTCTCAGTGCCTATCTGCTGGCGTCATTATCCAATGTGTACTTCATAATGTCGATGTCGTTGCCGTGCTGGTCGGCGCTTTTGCCGGTCATGGACTGCACCACACCAGGAAAGAATCCTCCACATACACACACATTATTATCATTAGTTCCTCGAGATTTCTGGGCATCGCGCCAAGTTTTCCTCGCCTATATGTATATGGTATGTATGTATCTGTATGTATGTCGAGTTGTTCCCACCATGCTCAGGGGTGTTCGAACAACAGGGCTCCGCATACCTGAAATTCCAGAATGTTTCGAAAGCCTAAAAACGTCGGTTTCGAGCGCAGGGGTGAGATCGGACCCTTTGAGCCCTGCAATTGCACCTATTCACCACTTTACAGAAACAGGCAAGTGCTCTAAGTCATAAATGACTAACCAGAGTGCATTGATTTTTCCACGCCCCTGAGCTTCCTTGGTCAACATGGCTCCTTTCGCATCTGCCAGCGACTCCTTTGAAGCGGAGAACTCTCCCCAAGCGCCACACACTGGGTCGGACCTCGCTCACCGAATTATTATTTATAGACGCCAAAATAGAAGCGTACAAAAGCAACAAACCGCCGAGAAATCCCTGCAAAAGCAGAGCACGAACGGCTGAGGAGACGTCATCGTTTCGGTCAATTGCAGTGCTCCTGTGCTGGTGTGGGTGCGCTTGTGTGGGACTGACTTCACCTGCTGGGAAGGCTGGGAAGGGGGTTGGGGTGCTCCTGGTTAGCGACTGGCGTCACGTGGCGCTACTTGCGGCTAGTCCAAATTAAAAACGTAAACAAACCGAGCGGACGCCTCAGGGGGAGACGGGGGCCAGGAGGCTTATGTAAACACATTCTACTTCTTGAGGACCAATTTGTGTGGGTGTTCTTTGTCATTTCATTACTGTCGGCTATGGTAAGTCTCTACAGTTACTGCAAATCGATAATTTGTCACTACACCTTCACTATTTTAGCGGTAACCTTATTACAAAATAGTATTTTCATAGCAAGACTTAGACCTAGTTTTTGGTAATCATTTCCAAATATGTTTGGCGGCAAAGCTCACTGACAAGAGCAGTTCATCCAACGATTGTCAGTAAAATTTAACAACAAAAGAAATTACTTTTCGAAGCCGAATAGCTGGCTGCGTGCTTAGGTATAGTTCTGATGCACTGTGCAATCCTCTTCAAAACCCAGAAACTTCTCAAATTTACATTTCAGTTAAACTTTAAGTCCGAAGTTTATTTAAAAGGTATATTAATTCTTAATCAGCTGCAACAGTAGATATATTTTGAGTCGCGTCAGATTTCGGCTTCAGGGCTGTACAATTAATTATAAACATTATAATAGGATAGCCTAACCAAATTTCGAAGCAGAGCAGACCTTACAACAACATAATTATGGCAGAACATAACTATTGCACAAAAACAAGTAGAAAACCACAGTCGAGTGAGATACCCGGAACCAAAAGTATTGTGGGTGAAATGAAAATACACGTGAACATACCTCTTTTACCTTGATTAAATAAGCTCAAATATATGAAAACCTTAAATTAAACAGGACGCAAGGCAGAAGAAAATATTGACAAACACCCAAGAAAGTCATATATTGCTAGGAACATGTATAGCAACTTGTTGGTGCTGCCAACTGAATGTACGTAGAAGTTTAGCATAGAAAGAAGAAATTATCATCCGATTTCACTTATTTCATCAGTACGTCCATTCATTTTTAGAGTACGTCCGCACAAATGTTTCACTACAACTTATATATACGGTTTTCATGGTTTTCGAAGGCGGATGTAGGCGTGGCCAAATTTTAAAACAAACTTGATCTGTGTGCAACATGTTGTCACCAAATTTGGTGGCTCTAACTCTTATAGTCTCCGAGATCTGTTGTTTCGCACAGACGGCCAGATGGACTAAATCGACTCGGCTAGTAATGCTGCCACGAGTATAGGAGAATACAGGAGGAATATAGGAGATGCCTTCTTTTGCCTGTTACATATGTACATATTCGGTTGTCATTAAGCTATAATACCATTGTACCGGGTATAAAAAACCTATATATACCCTATATATCTATTATACTTAAAATTAAGTAAAGAATATATAGACTCATTATAAGGTCGGAGATGCACACGTTTTCCGTGGGTAAGTAATAATACTAATAATATTGCTACCAGGTAACGAAGGTGGGAAATTAAGTGTGAACTAGTACGCTTACAATAAGAAAACTCTTTCTCAATGAGCTTCATTTCAGTATTTTCGTTCTCATTTTCAAGAACGATTCGTTCTCGATATAAATAAAAATGTATTTAAATATTACAATCAACTACCTTTTGAGCTTAGGAAATACAGACTTAATTATACTTATTCTTACACTGCTTCTGTATATAATATAAATTATATTATACTATTCATACTCACAATTCCTAAACACAATTCTTACGTCTCCGACTCGAACCCGTGACCATTATTGGGCCAGAACACTGCCCAAGGATCCACTTAGGACACCCTATTAAAACGTGTGGTAAAGACCAGATATATAAAATCTTTTCACAATATAAAGTGAAAGGGGGTCACTTAATTTTTCACTCTTTTCTAAAAATTTTGTGTAATTTCATCGCTATGTCCAGATCACGTCTTTTCGAAAAACTAAATCGATAATAGCTTCGACTTGAATTCAAGAAAAGTCTCTTCTCGAATAGTGAAATGAAATGATCTCGATGAAAATCGTTCTCAATTTTTCTGGGTATTTAAGAATTTCACATTAACCTGTCATTATTAAAAAAAAAAAAAAAAACAATGATTGTGATGCCATCTTGAACCGTTTTGAACATTTTAATCGAACTTGTAAATGATGTACTAAATGAGTTAAATTTTAGCTACTGTCAGAATTTATGCTAGTGCTAATACCGTGCAGATACCCGGTACCAAAAACATTGTCAATGAAATTAAGAGGCATATGGACATGAACAATTTACTTTGTATAATTATGCAAATTTTTTTTTTTAACTTAAATTAAACAGGGGGGAAGGCAGAAGAAAGTGTTGACTGATTAAGACAAATGTTGCTGGGAACATGTTGAGCAACACCCATTGGTGCTGACAGCAGAAGTCGCAAAAGTTCAGCATACAAAGAAACTTTATTATTTAATATCTCTCACATTTACCATCCGACTTCATTCTTATTTCTTTATTTCATATATATTTGGTTTACACCGAAAATCACGACTATGGATTCGTTATATCATGAATTTTTAGGGCTGTAGTAGGAGTGGCCAGATTTTGAAACAAACCCGTGTACCAATCCCTTTTACCCTAAGAATACCTTAAATAAAAATAGTAAGGAATTCCCTTTTACCCTAGGAATACCTTAAATAAAAATATTCCTTGTATCGGAGATGCCCCATATATCAGTACGGTTTTGAAATTACTTTAGAAGTATGCAATAAAATGTTTGAGGTAATTTAGTGCACACTTGTTATTACTATAAACCATTTTGTAGCATAGTTTTAGACACCTTTTTAAATTATTTTAAGTCGCTTGTGATTTCTGTAGAACCCCTAATTAGATTTTCATCAATTTAATATAATATTATGACAAAAATGTAGTGGTTTTCTGGTATCTGAACAATCGGCTATACCGTAGTTATTTATGTAGTTAATATCCTAATACCGTAGCAACAATGTCCAGCACAATGCCTATGAAAAATTCTCACGCAAAATTATAATTATTAATTCAGTTCAATAACATTTATCTCGATTTTATTATTTTTTTCATCACTGTATGAAACTGTATCACGATGCTAGTACCTGCAACTAATTCAGTTTACGGAATACCTGTTACAGGTGGAAATACTAATGGCTCCACTCTCTGTGTACTTACAAGCTGACGAAGGGTCCTCGGAGGGCCGGCATGTCCCGACGCCGGTTGAGCGGTGGGGAGAGCGACAGCGAGAGGAAGTCCTGCTGGGCCTTGTCCTCATCCACGATGCTGGTCGGGGTGCTGTAGATGCGCGTGGTTGGCAGGTATCCGATCTGCTGGAGAAAGTCGTCGCGGTAGGAGAGCTTTGTGGTGGACTGAGATGAGGTCAAAGGCAGCGCCAGCGGAGACCCATAGAGCGGCGCCAGAGGCAGAGCCGCGGCCACTGTGGACAGTGAGAGCGGCTGCTGGTGGGCCGGCGAGTAGAGTCCTCCAGGACCGGTACAGGATCCCGTTCCCGTCCCACTGCCGTTTCCGGTGGCATGCTGATGCAGATGGTGGTGGTGCGGCGTGGCGGACGCGGGCTGCGGCGCATGAAAATGCGGATAGGGAATGGCGTGGGCGCGGGACAAGTACGGCGGGGCGATGATCTTGTCGTCGAAGCTGCGCCGGAAGCTGAAGCCCTTCAGCGAGTTGCTGTAGTTGCGGTGCGAAAGGGGCGAGCTGCCCAGGTCGATACTGGCCGCCGGGCCCAGCATGCCGGCGGTGAGGGTGCCGCCGCCGCTGCTGGCCAGCTTGGCGCTGGCCGTCGCCGTGGCACTGCCCAGCATGTTCAGGGCCGGGGAGGTGCGCAGCTGGGGACTGCCGCCGCCGCCTCCCGCGTTGGCCGCGGCCGTGGTCGCGGTGGAGAGCGGCGGCGAGATGGCGCTCAGCGTGGAAATGCCGCTATCACTGCTGCATATGCCGGCCGGCAGGGAGGTGTGCGTGGGCGAGAGGAGGTGAGGGTGGTGCTTGCCATTGGCGGCGCCGACGAGACCGGACAAGCCGCTGCTCGGCAGTACGGGCGCCAGGATGCCTGTTCTGCGTGCCGCCTGTGGTCCTGAGGGTCCTGGTCCGCAGGCGGACTGGTCCTAACCCTAAGAACTGGTGTTCGGACTACGACTGCGGGGCAGCTAGAGCTACTGCGTCTTTGTCCTCATCGCTGGCCTGGTTCCTTTGTTCCGGGAGTGGACTTGGTGGCTGGCTCGCTCCGAGCCACATACTCTTGTGCGTGGGAAAATCAATGAAGCCCGTGCCTAAAACATTTTAATGCATTTAAAGCAACGTTTTTCTCGCTTTGTAACCCAAATTGCGCATGAAAAAAGTAAGGCGAACACACACACTCGCACACTCGGACACACGCACACACACACTGCCACTAACTGTCGCACACACACACGCAAACGCACAAGAGTGCGGATATTTTTCCACGGCCTGCTTTTGATTTGGCCTTTTCGCTTCCGCTGCCTTCGGCCAGGTCTGTTCAGCGGCCGTAATCTAGTTAACAGCGGAATTGATTTATCCCCGACAATTAAAGCGAACACATCACATTTTCCACTTTTATGTTTCTGGCAGGAGCAGGAGCAGGCGCTGGAGCTGGAGGTGAGCAGGAGCAGCAGCCAGGAAAAGTCTCCTCCCTTTGTCCGCACTTCGCACTAACTTCCCGACGGACTGCCCTTCGGCTTCTGAGGCACCAGAACTCTGCGGCGAAGTTTAGAGCCGACGCGAGAGAGTGCCCGCGGAGCAGGCGGCTGGGAGCTCTTGGCCAGGGCGCATGTGCCGGCTGGCGTGGGCCTGCTGCCTGCTGCCTGTTACTGCCCGAAAACAAAACAAAGCCGGAGAACCAGAGAGAGGAGTGAAAGCTAACTGCAGTCAGCTGGCACCGCCGAAAGTTCACTCCCGGAATGGGTGGTTGGCGTTGGCTTGTATTCCGGTTTGTTTACCATCCTTGTCTGGTGAGCTTTCTTGGGCTTAGCACTTAGCGGAGCCAGTCGACTGCGGGATACCCTGGACCTGGAGGCAAGACACACTGAGTTTGAGTTTGTATAGTAAATTTATTGATTTCGGCTTCAACGTGTTATAGATACAGAATACAATTGGAATTTTGAAACAATTCTTGTAGGTTACTAAGTATTTTGCTTATGACTTGACTTGACGAACGATAAAAATACACAGGCAAAACCGTAATATGTAATTATCTTTAATTAAATTTCATATATGTACTTATGTATGTTTATACTTGCTGGGCCAGGGGCATCCTTGCTTTAAAACGGATAGACTACCTAGCCCCGAGCCGACTTGGACGCTGCCCTGGTCGGCCATAAATGATGTACATATGTTCTAAGTGATTTAGAATGGGGGTAGGGTACTAGGATATATTAATTATTTAATTACTGCTGGGCTAAGCGCGCATTCATTTACATTAAAAGCGGGGTAACAAAAACATTCAACAAAATGGATGAATTTCAATTTGGAAACAATTTTGAATACATATGTAAGTGCAATACTTTGGGGTTAATATTGAACTCTTGATTAACTGTATTTAATATTTATAAGAGGGGGTTATTATTATATTTGTATATATATTTTATCTTTCCATTAAGTTCCGCCCTATATAGTATAGTGTCCTCCGTCATCGTCCTCCTCTGCTTGTCTGTGTGATGCTTATTTGTATAACTTGATTTATTTACATTTGCATTAGGATCGGATCGGAGCAATCTGCCTCAGAGCCGCTCGACAATTCCTCTTCTTTACATAAGTAGTTCCGACACATTAAGAGTTCCTTGCAAATTAACAGAACCGATTGGGGCGACTTGCGAACATTTAAGCTAGATTGGGCGCGGACACAAATGCAAACCAGAAACACATATCATCATATTCATATATAATTACAATCTTGTCCACTACGACTGCCTCCAACTCACTCGGCTGCCTACGCGGGGAGGAGAGCGATCAAGCAGCACGTATTCAGATATACAACTTAGCCAACAGGACAAGTTCTTACGTAACAGGACCGACAGGCGGTGGTGGCGGATGTGAAGTCGAATTCTCAATAGCTTTGAAGGTAACACATATAGCTAGGTGGCTGGTTTTTGAACAATGGAATTGGTGAAGCGATTACTCGAAGTGGACCAAGATATGCCTGGCGGGCTGCTGACAAGGATGACAAGGCCGCCTCGAAATAAGATTGTTTAAAGATAGAGCTAGTGCTACGGCTTACAATAAATACATAATTTTATATGTTGACTGGTTCAACATATCGCGCATCTTAAAAACAACTTTAATAGTTATGAAACATATCGGCTTTCTGTTACGGGTTAGGGCTCTGAATTTGTTCTCCCTATGTGTCTGTATCTGAATCTGACATGCACTCGGGACTTGACTCGTTCGCAGCTCTGCCTAATATTTTTGATTAACCATATCTAGAGGCGAAGAAAGAGGGAGAGAGAGAACATAGACATAGTGATAAGTGAGAAACACAAGGCGAAATTCATGCGTTGCATAACAAATAATAAATGAGAGGTACTAAAATAAAGCAACCAATCAAACTTAAACCGACTTAATTGTAAATGTCATGGCAGTGATTCTGGATCTCTTGATGGTAATCCGAGTCAAGACATTGTCTTTGCATAGCTGGAAAAGTGAGGCTGCATCCTTAGTAAAGGAAGTGTGAGAACGGCTGCAGCAGATCTAAGTAATCGAGGTATAGGTATAGGCAAACCGGTGTGAAAAAAGATTTTGCATGCAGATCTGAGTATGCATGTAGATCCCATGTTCTTCTGGACGTGTTGGTATGGCTGGCTATAAGTGAGATCTTACACACACGGAAACTGTATAATTAGTGAGTGATCCGAGTGGGCTTAACTGCTAAGAATGTGTTCTTAGTGTTCTCCCACGCTAGGTCGAGGTTTCACAGAGTACATCGACCGAAGGTTACAATATTGGTTCTATTTATGCACAGAGATAACAAGTTCGATGGTCAAAGATGCTTTGTTGGGTTGCTAGCTGGCTACCCTCTCCTTACGGTTGGCTAACGGCTGACTTCCAGCCCGACTGTTTATATACCTGGCGTGTATGTGGTCTGCTCCGTTGTGTTCAGCGACGTGTTCTCGTTGGCAGCCACTGGGGCGCCTGTGAAGGGATTGACTCCGACGGCAGCTCCGCTAGGTGGCGGCATGGCAAACACGGGCTGTCCTCCTGCCTGTTCGCGCGGCTGTGATGTTACAGGGGCTCCGCCCGCACCCAGATTCACGTCGTCTAGGTCAACGTCCTCCTGCGGGGCACACAGAGATGGTTCTATTAGCTAAAAGTTCTTTGTTTTCTTGTTTTCAGAGCTTAAGGCGTTTGGTTCTTTGGCAATGTTTAGTCAAAAACGTTTTGTGTTCGTATAAGCGGGTCTACGATATAAATAAGGTACTGTTATACACTTAGGCTTAGTGTTATTTTTGTGGTTTTGCACGACACTACGAAATCAAAAATAGCGTGATGACAGCGGTGTTACCAAAAAATCATAAAACATTTACCCAAGCGATTACAGCAGAATGGTGAACCCATCACCTTTCCAACCCTTCATCATCTCTCCATTTTTGCCCTTGATCAGCTTAATTTTTCGACTAAATGTTAATCAAAAGACTTGTTTCCTCGGAACATTTAAATTTAGATTGGTTACAGTTCGAGCTGCCTTTGGATTTGGTTATTGGCTTTGTGTTAGTTTGTTAATTGGTTGCAGGGGTTGCAGGCAGGGGTTTCGCCCTGAGCTCATACGGTGCTGGTGCTGGTGTCATGTTGGATTTGTATACTTACAAGGCGTGGCTGCTGTCCCATTTGTGGCGGCAGATCGCTGACGTCTCGATTGCCATCGGGGCGCTGACGGCCGCGGGTCGAGAACGAGTGTGTGGTGGTGGGTGGTAGGTAGTGGATATGATGAGTCGATCGCAAAGGATTTTTAGAAAAAAAGTTAAATAAAAAATAAACGTAAATCGTCGGCTTTTCTTGTGGGGCTTGTAAACAAACAAACGAAGGAAGAACACTTTGAAGTTGGTGCAAACTTAAACTGAATGCGGAATGGAGTACTTGAAAACAAGAGAAGCAATCGTGGATCAAATTAAAATGTATAGATTTCCGTCTGGAAACTTAATGTCACTGACTGTCTCGGAGAAACTGAGACTAGCAGTTTGAATTTCTATCTTTCTTTATAATAAAATAGTTTATATAGATGGAGAGTGAAAACGTTGGAAGCATTTGATGATTTTCGCGAAGTACACATTACAAAACAGAGTTGGGATCAAATTTTGAATAGGGAGAACGTAATTTGAATTGATCGAACCAGTTTATGGGTGGATTAGTGGTGTTCACCTCCGTCCCCTGAGATGAGCCTCAGGTGGATTTATGTTCCGAAAACGCATGAGGTATCATGAGCCGAAAAACAAACTCCATACATACTTACCCCAGTGTATAATAAATAACAAAACAGTGCGGAGAATTGAATGTTTACACGGACTTAATGAGCAAACCCAAACTAAGAAGGTAGCGTGTCAAGAAAGCTGATAAACCACATAAAGTATACTAAATAATGGTTAGGCATTTATTGACCAAGCGTTAATGGTATATGTAGGAGCACGTTTTTGACTAAACATTAGCTTAAAAACGGATTATGCTATGGGTCTCCTCACAAAAATCATCAAAGTGAATCATGGGATCGGTGCTCAGTTGGGTATATTACAGTGTGAATGGATGGGAGCATGCGTTAGTGGAGCTTTATTATGAACTTGCACCTGATTGATTTTCTTGTGTTCTTTTCTTAACCAAATCAAAATGCGTTCCGTTAGTATTAGCGGACTGGGGTTGAGGGCAAGGCAGGGCAGGGACTTGGCTGGGTCATTTCAAACATCACTCACATTGAGATGTGCATACTGATCGTGCGACTCATTGACCGGCGGCTTGAATTTGCCGCAGCAGAAGTTGCAACAACAGCAGCAGCAACAGCAACAGCAGCATCCAGTGACCACGGCACAGCAGATGAACAGCGCCTGGAAGAAATCAGAGGTTATTCCATCCGCATAGTAAAGCGAAAATACGGAGCTTCACCTTCACTGCTGGCGACGTAACCACGAAGTACGCATTGACATTTTCCTCGCCAAACTGCTCCGCGATGTACAAGCCCAAGGAGCCGTAGTTATCGTATATATTGCGTTTGGTCTGGTCGCTCAGTATCGAGTGGGCCCGATTCACCTCCTTGAACTGCAGAAGGAACTGAACTTTTAGAAGTTTTTCATATGTGAATTTAATTTAACAATACGTAACCTTGTCAGCAGCATCGACGTTGTCGGGGTTCTTGTCGGGGTGGTATTTGAGTGCCAGTTTCCGGTATGTCTTTTTAATGTCATCTCCGGTGGCTGTCTTCGGAAGTCCTAGGATTTCGTAAAGCGAGTCCCCCGATGTGCTAATGGAAACGGGAAATTCTCATTAATTCATATTCTCTGTCACACCTTACTATTCCCTTAAGAGTACTTTCGAACTTTCGGCTGATAAAACCACGGCCTGATAACACTGCGTATTAATCATGTGTGATCTTTAGCGGGTTACTTATACTGCGATGCCGACATTCCATTCATAGCGCAAGTACTTAATTCCCAGAGGGCAGGGACAGAGCAGCGGGGCGGTGATGACTCACAGAGCAACAGTTAGCAGGGCCGTTGCACGCGATGGGAGTGCTTCCAAGGGGCACTAACTCTGCCTTGTGGGAGTGCTTGGCAACGTTCTGGCATTGAGGCAGCCAGATCGGAAGCAGCTTAGATTGGAGGCGCCGCAGCAAGAAAAACAGAAGCAGGCAGCTGGGGTCGCGTGCAGCATAAATGCACCCTTTCGCATGCACACTGTATGGATTTTTTGAGCAGGTGACGCGCTATTTATAAGCTGGACAAGAGCCGAGGGACGACGGCGGGAGAGGTTGGGCTTAGTTTACACCCGCTCTTGGGCTGAGCGGAATCTAAGAGCTGATAAGGCAGCAAGAGCTTGGACCCAAGCACAGCCTAAACGCTTGGGGAAGTGGATGAGAACCCTGATGACGAGGGCGATTAGGGACTCGAGCGGATAAGGGGGCCCAGGGTCAGTGGGCCGAAGGCGCGCCCGCACAGGGCCAAGGACGCGGGAAGTCGTCACAAAGGCTCTGGCGGCGCCAACTCGCATTCGCATTTGCCTTGGGCAGCAAACAGAACTGGGCCAAATGGAAATGCTTCTGCTGCCATTACTCATTTGGCGTCTAAGGGGGCGGTGGCGAGCTGGCCGAAACGGCTGTAAAACTCTTGTCGATAACGGGCTCTGAAATAGTTGGCGAGCGAGTGGATCGCACTGGCTCTTATCGCACAATCGCGTCGAATCCGGCGATTCATGTTGCATGGCAAACGGAACATGAAACCAGCGTTTATTGAATTCTCCTTGGGATAGATTTTGCAAACGAGAGTTTGCAGAGTTTCGTCCTTGGCCTTGCCCAGGGACTTGCCAGCTGCCTCTCTTCTTCCCTCTCGTCTTCCCCTTCCATTCTCCCTTTCTGTGTGTTTGCCTAGCCTCACCCCTCGCCAGCGCCAGGGATTGACCCGCTCTATGTTTATCCCAGTGCATCTACGGGAATGTCTGCTGACTTGTACAACTTCTGCCGCGAAAAATCAATTTGACGGTGACTGCGCTGCCCGGCCTGCGCGCAGCTGCTACTACACAGGCTGTGTGTGTATTCTGCCGACGGTTCGGTCAAATGCCTGTGTATGCGCGTTGGAAGAAAAAACCGAGGAACGCGACGGAGTACAGCGTTGGGAATTCTACTTACGAGAGTTTTCTCTTGTCCATGCCAGGTGCGCTCATTCTGATGCCTCTGTTGCGTATCCGCCTGGCTATTTAGATATCTTAAATCGCCGTCACACACCCGAACCGAACTGTTTTTGCCAAGAATTACACCTTAGAGCTGGCTCGACCTAACTAACATATCGATACCTCAACTTTACGATGATTATCTATCTTCTGATTCCGATAGCGATAACGACAGTCCCAGTCCTCTACCTTGCATTTTCAAACGATAGTTCTAAAATGCAGAATGGGATCATCTTATTAGGCCAAAATCGTATATTGGTATAACAGGCGAAACAAATTCAAAAAACATATATTTTTTAAACTACTAAATATTTTCAAGTTATTTATTATCACTTTTATTATTATATGATTATTATCACCGTAGTACTAAGATAGACAATATAATTTTGCCAACGAAAAATTAATACAAAAATGAACGACATCAAGGCGAAGAAATTGCTGGTAATTCCCTCATACAAAGGATTCTTGTGAGAAAAAATGTAAAACGTTGCTAAACTAAAATCAAACAGCTGTGATTTTGCAAGCAAAGATGGAGGGAAAGTTAAAGCGCTTTTCAAGCCGGGAGGAAAAAGTTAAGTTAATAAAAACGGTATAGGCAAGGCCTATACACATGGGAAATTTTAAATATGATTTTAATGGCAAATTTCTGGCAATCAAAAATACTTCTACTGGCACTGGCGAGGGGCTAAAGCTCAAAAATTAAAAAGGCTTTATAATTTCAACTGCTATTCCGCATTTCACCACTCGTCGATACTCAAATTCTTTCTTCTCCTAAACTCGAAACGACGGGTGAAGTGAAATGCGTTTTAAACTAGTTAAAGCTCTTATTCTTTTTGGTTCCGGTTGGCATCCCGCTAACGACATATCGATTATCTTATCGCCACCACTACCACACAAACTTCCAAGCCTATCGATAGATCCACCCACCATTCGATAAGTCGAACACAACAAGCTCCGTCGACAGTGCGGTTTTTCAGTTCCCATTTCTCAATAATATTGTGGAGCTTCTGATTCACAGCTCAAATTGCAAAAAAGGTAGCGATTATCGAAGGTAGCGATTAGGAATATATATGCTTTATAGGGTTGCAGAAGTCTGCTTCTGCCTGTTGAAATATTGCCATTTTGTATAATTTCAGAATTAAGGTTTCTAAAAAATCGTACTACTATTAATGGGAAATTCCATTCTGTCATATATCTATACCACCTGGAATGGAGACACTTTGTGGCTACCGTATCATGCTTGAATGAATTAATTCACACTTTTGCCCTCTGTTACCTTACTGTGTGACGTTCAAGGCTAAAAGTTTGATAATATAATACATGTTTATGCGAAATACAGGAGAGCTCTGATTTTCAGTACCGACAAAAAGCCTTTTCAGCCCACTGTGGCCGCCTGCCAATTTGTTGAGTTAATTTCCCTGGTTTGAGCCTCCGCTAAATGCAGTGACGGGACTTAATAAGAAATCGATATCGATACTTAGCACATTTTTGAGCGCCTGATGGCTTTATTGTGCCGCTATAGCATGGTCGCACTTTGGCGGTTGACGGTTGAGGCGACGCGAGTGTGCAATCGAGTGCGGGAGTTTCAAGACGTGCGCGGAGTTTGCAGACTGTCGGAACGAAAGCGAACTGAAAGCAAATAAAACGGCGCGTGTGGACTGTTTATAACACATTGCGTTTCGCAAACGGAGCAGGAGAAGTGCGGTCAACTCTTTTGCATGCCCGACCTGACATCTTTCTCGCGAACGCCGCGCCGCCTGCAAATATCCCATATTGGCGCGATTTCAGCAACAGGTGTCGACGGAGGCAAGTGTGTTGACGGCTCGGCAAATGGATCGTGTTGATGGGCAGAATTTGGCGAAATTGTGCTTATAGACTGCCATAGGCCCGTTATTAGTGTTTGCAGTTGGCCAAAAGGGGTCAGTCGGCGTGCGCGTGGGGAAATTGAATTGACTGGGCCCCGCCGCGGCGGTCCGAGTCCGAAATCGAAATCTGTGTCGCAAATGTGGCACTAATAAATTATCGCACATTCGCGGGCCGCACTCGAGAGTACTTCATTAATGCAGAAATCGCAACTAAAGCAGAGTGTCTAGCTTTGCAGCGGCTGCGTTTGTTTAATTTTGCCTTGGACGTGACCGAATTTCCTGAGCGCCAGAGCTTGTTCCGCGTGGAATAGCCGAATAAGTCAACAAGAACCCCGCTTGGCCACACGAGAGCGCTAACTCCGCGGCCCGTAAATACCGGTCTTCCAAATTAGAAAACCCAACTGCAATCCAATTAGCAGCGGAGCTCTGCTGGAGCGAAGCGGCGCCAAGGGAGGTGAGTCCCGTTAAGAGCTCAACAGGGCGCACAGTGCGTGCGACAGACATTACGCAATTACCCAAGCACCACACCTCCCCCGCCAAATCTGCATACAATTCTCTTGCAATGCGAGAATAATTGATAAGCGCTGTAAAAAGCGGCCGCAAACAATGAGAGGCTCACAGAGCAATGCAATTTTTCCACAGTTTATTTAAATTCCGTCTGCTGGCTGCGGCCGATGCTGCGCGGGCTGCATGACTCAGTCGCGTGGCGTCGCTGCTGCGTCGCAGTCGCTGCAGCTGTACTTCTGTGCCGGCAGAGGCTGCGCGGCTGTCATAAGCACGCCGCTGTCAAATTGCGATCGCCTGGTGTGAATGTGGCTGTGGCTGTGACTGTCAGTGGGTGAGTGGGTGAGCGGGGTGGGAGGCGGAGCCGAGCAGGGGCCCGTCATTGGCCCACTGCCTCGGCAGCATGCATTTTTTCTTGCACGGCCTGGCCCCTGCCTTCGGTGGCGCTGCCCCCTCCACTGTCACTGACCACACTCAACGGCGTATCGACAGCCGCACAGCTGAGGTCAAGAGAACAGCGCCGCCTAATATCCGAATATTACATTTTCTGCCTCGTTCCCGTTCTTTATTATTTGGGCTTAAAAGCTCTTATCTCGTATATATGGAAGAATTAATCAATGCCCTGAACTCAAATTCTAAATAAATGGAATGTTCCTATTCTTATGTTCACTATTAAATTGCATATCCAAGTCTTAAATGTATGCATATACCTATGTAGCTGCTTCTTGAATGCATTACATGTGACTATGTGACTATGCAATTCCATTCGCAAACGCAAAGATGATTAATGGTTAACGCTCGTGGCCAGAATTCGCATTAGTCGGGCATTAGCCGGCCTTTGTGGCGCTGGAAATTTTGGCATGACTTCGGGCCGCGCTATCAGTCACGTCAGCTCCGTCTACGCACTTTATTTTAAATGGCTAAGTGCCCACAATATATAAAAGTAATAATGCTGATTAGCCGCGAAACGGGGTCGGGAGATTATGCCTCGTGCAGAGGATGTCCCCCAGCGGAACGCAAATTACCCGCAAGACAGTTTCCAGCCCGGTCCCCACCTGCAAGCCGGCGGCGGGTCATGCAAATTCAATTGGCCTGTATGCAGATGGCTTTTCAATCGGTTGCTTAACTCCACTCCACTCCGCGGGGCGTTGGTATCACTCGACTCAGCTGCGAATGCAAAGCACTCTCGGGGCAGTGGGGGGGCGCCGACATATGTTACACTCTGCTTGCCGCTTATCAGGGCTCACAGCCACAAACAGCAGAAGTAGCCCAGCTATGAGCCACCAGGTTGGGCTGGCGACACAGAGCCGCACCCACAGTTGGCACAGTTCTGGGGGCCTGGGCCGGGCCGGGGTTCGTGGAAGTGTGGGTGTGGGTGGGCCAGGGCCGGGGCCCTGGTCGGTGAGCCGTTCCACTGGCATCCCATAAAATCGTTGTACAAAATTAACATAGCCATAAACGCAAGCTCCCCAGCAGGCTAGAGCGCGAGCGGGAGCGGGAGCCCCACACCTTGGCCACGTGCGTGCGGATCTCAAAGGAACTTTAATTGACGCGGAGAGGGCAGCTGGGGCGGCGCGGGACTCCTTATCAATTCCAACTTCCCAAATGCAAACGCACTTCTGTGCTCATTAACATCAGCATTAGAAGGGCAGTCTAGGGGGCGGCGGGGCAGAGGGAGCGCTCAAAGCGAACAAAGTGAAATGAAAATGAAATTGTTGCGACTTAATTTCTGTAATACATTCTGTAATGGCTATATATTATGCTTGCAATGCTCTCGGGGAGCCCTAGGATGCCACAAAACAGAAGAGGAACAGTCTGTTTCGAGGGTCGACTGTTGGATACCTGGCACTCCGCACCAACTGCTCTTAAATAAATATTACACATCTTGGCAGGCTGAAAGTGTTCAATACCTGTTAAGCGGACCTTTAGTTTCGTGTTTTTATTTGTATATAACTTGGCCTCGTAAAAATCTAAGCACCATGGAATACTGTGTATTTTAAGTAAGGTCATCAACGGTGATGAAGGAAGTGGTAGCTCACGCCTGAAACAGCTGTACATCATGTTTGTGTTCTTGGCATAAAGTCGAGCTTGGCCCGATCTTTGGCTCTTTCTGACCAATATAAATAGACAATATTACACCGAGTGTCAAGTATTAATATCAAGTATAATATCAAGTATCAAGTAATAATATCAGAGACACAGACTTCGGTTGCACAGTTAATGAGTTTACAAGACTCCGAACTTTTCCTGTAACACATTTTGCAAATACCTACTATATATATAGGATAATATTAATATAGAATCAGAGACACTGACTTCCGTTTCACAATTAAGGAGTTTACAAGACTCCGAACATTTCCTGTAAGACATTTTGCAAATACGATATACCCCTACTCCTTGTAGGTACGGGGTGCAGAGCCAATGGACGCTTAGCAGGACTTGTGTGTTGAGGTCGACTTAATGTCCCACCTCCAGAGCCATTATTGGCTCCGTGGTGTTGGGTGGGTGCTTCTACTTTATGGCCTGATATTTAATGCCGAAAACACAGATCCAAACCCGAAACTGAGATTTAAGCTGGCCCAAGAGGGCTGCCGGGATGTAGGAAGCTGAGCCAACACTGTGGGTAAATGCACGCTTAGCCCACTTTCCTTGAACAAAAAATGTGCAGCTTTTAAAAATACTCACCCAAAGCAGAGCATAAATCACAGAAAGAAACAAGTTGGTGCAGACAGCTCGTCCTGCCGCTAATTGGGCCTTAATTATCGCGGCGAAACTTGGTTAGGGCCAACTTGGTGGCATGCTTTTGGGCGGTCGCCATCGCGAAACTTTGACACCTTATCAGTGGTCGGCTGATGATCATCAAGCGTAATGGGATGATTGTCTGATATCCGTAAAGTGTGGGGGTGACTGCCGTTGGTTCCGCAATGATTGTGGCCGGGAAATGACTCCTACCTCGGCTGGGGCAAATAAAGTCCAGGAACGACGTGAGCGCACTGCTTGAGAGGACTTCCATGGGGCACGCAGCAAATTGGTTTCCCCGTAAAGTTGGCTTTGGCGTGGGGAAGCAGAGGAGGGTCAGAGGTAGTTTCAGGTATCCGCTTAAACTTCCCGAAAGATAAACTTAAGTACAGCGCATTTAAATGCAATTTTGTGACAGTTTTCCATTCCCGCGACTTTCAAGTGACACGCACACAGCAGGAGCCCCAAAGGAGCGGGTGGCTGAGGGTGGAGAGGGCGGAGCTATGCGCTCGGGGAAAGTCAAGGCATGCTGAGCACAAAGGAATTTTCTATAAGTCGAGCGGAAATATGTGCCGCGACAACAACTCCTCCCTCCTTTGGGAGGGAGAATAAAACACCACTGAAATTGGTTTAAAGTTCAATGGAATCTATTTTCTATTTACTTATCTAATTGGGTTAGTAGTAGGTTGCAGACATGGAAGCCTTCAAATCCCAAAACCACAATAATCGACACTCCCTTCTCAGCTTTTCTCTAATGAATATCTTTGATACATCCAACTACACTTGGCAGCCCTATAAATCTCCGGCCTAATGTCAGTTGTTTTGCCAAACAACATTTATATTTAACTTACTTTTCTCTTTGACTAAAGATTTACTATTCTAATAATGATTTGTATATACATATAGCTCGACCAACTCCCGATAAAGTATTCTCCTTCATCCGCTTGTCTCCCCTTTGGACAGCATCTGGCGGATGCAAAAGGAAAAAGTTGGGAGCCTCTTCTATCTTTCCCTTCCATTCTGTACTGTTCTGAAAAACGAGATGGCGGCAACGACGTGGACAGCTTTCAGTCATGCCAGCTCCATGCGTCAAACTTTGGGCGAGGAGACCCCTCAAATTGATTTTAAAATAATGAATGAGCCAGGCGCCTGACGCACATAAATTTTGGAAGTTGCTCATAGCCCCTTTCCCAATTTGCACCCAACGGCAGAGTGACTAATGACAAAGTTGCTCCTTTGTTTCCATTCTTCGATTGGATCTTTATTGGCTTTGCTCCTCACAAGAAGCCGATGTGGTAGGCTCCTCGGCCATATGGCGGTGACTGGTGGGTCTCCAGGAAGTAGATGCCTGGGGGCTGCCCCTGTGCCTTTTGGCCCATCCTCAGGTTGGACCAGCGGCAGCTCGCGGCGCTCATGGTTTCGACGGAGCCGCAGAGTGCGCTGACGAAGTCGTTATCCTGGGACCACATCTCGGCGAGCAGCTCGAATGCGCGCTCATGCGAACAGGAGTCCCCAGCACATCCTGGCTGCGTCTGCCCTCCGTTGGGGAAGTAGTCCACATGTCCCATCCTGTCCCAGGTGCCCGTTCTCCCCGCATTCGTGTGCACAACCTCAACGAACTCGGCATCGGAGGGGGTGAGCCCGTGCTCCAGTGAGTCTTGGGGGGTTGGATCCAGGGCGGTGATGTGCTGCACTTGACGACCCAGGTCCCGATGCAACTTGGCTGCCACTCCACCCGCCAGATGAGCACCCTCAGCGAAGCCCACGAGCAGGATGCGCTCGAGCGGCACGTCGAAGTTTACGCTCAGGGTCGACACTAAGCTGGCCACGCTCTCGACGACTTCCGCCTCATTAGTGGCCTTCTCCAGATCCACGCTGATCACATTGCTGGCCTGCTGTGCCAGCCTGGCGGACACCACAGCCGCCAGCTCGGGCGAGGAGCTGTTTCCCTGCCAGCGGGGTATGGACACGCTGCGGAATCAGTAGCGGATCACTTATTGGAAAGGTGAACGCTCCGTAATCAGTGACTCACACTGTGGAATCCGCGGCGTAGAACGAGCTGCGCACCAGCGCCTCCACCTCCGGCTCCACCGACTCCGGGCTGTCCCCTGTGCGCCGCGTATGCAGCAGGAACGCGGTCTCGGCGTGGACTAGAAGTACATAAATGTGTCCATTTTATCTGCGTCTCTGTTGGCGGGAATCACTCACCCGCGGCGACGGCCAGGGCCAACACTAAAGCAAGTAGTTCTCCTCTCGGCATTTTAAATTCAACTGAGCTGGGTGAGGAACCCATCGGCTGGCGAGTTCCCCAAAGGCTCGATAAGATTGCGATTGCTGACTGATAAGGGATCACGTATCGATCACCTACAATCGCTGTGGGATCGCAAAAGGCCAATCCACTTTTCCCCTGATTTTCACACACTTAAGTCGCTTCTTACGGTTCCAACTAATCATCCGCAGCACTGCATAACTCAAAAGTCGACGTCACCACTCCCACCTGCTACTCAACCTCACCCTGTTGGGCTCTGCTGGAGTGCAGCCGTATTTGCATGACAGACAAATTGCTTTTAATTGCCCGACAGCCTCAAGAGTCGGGTGCTGCTGCCACTCGGAGTGGAGTGCAGTTCGGAAAATTGCACAGCACTCCCCAGTTTCCAGTCAATGCCATGAGGCGGAACAGTGAAGCTGGCCAACTATGCTCGAACTAGAATAGATCGGCCCCCTGACAGGGAAAACTAATAATTCGGGACAATTAAAGTAAGTTTCCATATGTAACCAGACAAGATTTGGTTTACTTTTGTAAATGTCACCTGTCAGGGGTTGGTTTCTCTTAAGAAATTCTACATCGATACTATTACTTGTATCTTTAAAGTGAGATTTGTTTTGAAATTAGAGTTTTATATGATACTAGTAAGGTGTTGCGCTCATATCGGTTATATCCTGTAGCTCTGGTAGAATGAACCCTATTATGGACAGCGTTGCCTATGGCCAGAAGTTGTTTGAATCAGCCAACAAGAGTTTTTTCTGTTTATTTGTATAGGGCTTTCTTTATGCTTTCTTTCCAATCAGACCTTCCATAAATAAGGGCAACAGTGTATTGTTATAATACCATACGAATAGTAGTGCACAAATATTGATAACTTATGTCTGTGAGCCTGCAGACGCAGTTTAATTCACTTGACAGCCTGCCACAGTATCCTTGGCCACGTGCGTCCCTCCTATTCGGGCGAACTGGAGCGGAATCTAGAACCTAGCGACCGCCCTGCGGCGCGAGGATAAATCGCTAGCGAGAGGTTATGTCAAGTGCAGGCGGTGTGCCCACCCTTGGAGTCGTTCCTGAGGAGCACAACAATTAACCGGAGATGCGAAACTCTTCTTGCCGGCTCAGTGCGCCCGTCACGGGCTCTCGCTAGATTTATGGCCAAGGAAGCGTTATTAAACGATGCCAACGCCGATGGCGGTAATCTATAACGCTGTTGTAACGGGGCAAGTGGCGGTGGAGACGAAGGGGGAGCTAGTCACTCGTATTAGCATAAATAGAGCAGCATGTCAGCACGCCAAGTGGGGGACGCCAAGTAAGACAGCAGCATCAGCGAGTGCCGTCTGGGGTCAAAAGGGAAAGTCAATAGGCCAGCCCAAGTTCCAAGTGCTTTTAGAGAGAAAAGAGGGGCCTTGGAGTGACTGTAATAAATTGCTCGGATAGCTGCAAGAAGTTTCAAAGGCTCTGCCAATACTTGTAATTCGAGTCCCGTATCGACTGCTGCAGGCGCGCTGCTCCAGGACCGCTTCAATGGCACTCTCTTGGAGCCATCGGGTCGAAGGGCGAAAGATCCAAAGGCGTGTGAAAGAAGCAATCAGCGGACCAGCGGGCGGAGTGGCTGGAGTGCGAGCTGAGGCCAGACAAAGGGCAAACAAAGGCTCTGAAAGGAGCTGAGGGATGAGCTTTGGGTTGGTCTGGTCTATCAGCAACTTCCCATGCAGCGTCCTGGCAAAAGCACACATAATGCGTCCCCATTTCTCATAAAAATTTCATTACGTCGGCCGAATTGTCTGTCAAGTTTAATACTGGACCATTACAACACTTTGCTGAGGTTTATTCATATAAAAGGTGCCCCTGCTACCCAATAAAGCATCTTTATATCGTATGAACAGCTTCTAGAACGCCCTAGAAGACTGATAAGCGAACTCTAACTTATCGGATTCGTCCATTTCTTAGGGGAAATTACTTTATTATTTTCGTTTCTTTATATTTTTATGGAGTGTATCATAACTTTCAACCGAAAATCGTGCTTATGGTGTTTGTTAAGTTTTATTATACCCTTTTATAATATCAGTCAGAAGATTGCAACACACTGAAGCAGCCTTTTACCACCCTTCCTTGATCAGCATCTATTTTAGCAGATCTATTTAGAAGATCAGAGTTGTTTTAAACGGACGGACAAACGGACAAGGCTGAATCTACTCGGCTGGTGGCGTTGACCTGCTATAAGAGCTAGAGCTACCCAATTTGGTGACAACATTCTTATCTGTTGCACGCATATCAAGTTTGTTTTAAAGGTGGCCACGACCAGATCCGCCCTAATCTATCCAACGAATTCAAAATATTTAAGTGAAATCGGATGATAAACATGGGAGTTATTTAAAGAAAAGTCTCTGTAAGTGCTGAATTTGTGCAACATCTACTTATGTGTTGGCAGCTCCAGTGGTGTTGCTCAACATGTTCCTAGCAGCATTTGTTTTCATTTCTCAACATTTTGCAAGTTTTTCATACAATTAGACCAAGTTTATTAGTCAAGTCCATGTGCAATCGGGTATCTTACAGTCGGTCACACTCGACAGTAGCTTTTCTACATGTTTTTATACACCTTTGTTCCTTTAATTGAAATCGGTCGTGTATGTGTTTTAGGAACAGTTGGTTCAAATATACAAACTTCGTCTGAATACAGCTCCCTTTCTTGTTTAAACAATTTAATTGCAGTCATGTTTTGCTACCCTTATTTTCCGCTTAAGGCTCGATGCTGTAAACAGCACTTTCGTCTGGCTTAAGATTAAAGTATATGTACATGTAAGTAACTAAAATACACATACGCGGATTGTTAACGTATTCTTTTACGTCATTGAGGCACTTTATTTGAGACAGCCTTCGCCAAAGTACTGTGCATTAATTTATGTGTTAGCTTACGCGGAGGGAGGATGTATATATAAGTACACATGTGGGAGTGCTCCTTCCTTCCCGGCCCCCTCTTGTTACAGACTCGAGCAAAACGACTTCGTGATTAAAGTCCACTTACTTGCAGAATCCAGTCGGAAACAGGAAGCAGCAAGGGCACACAGCAAATAGAGCTGGTCAAGACGAGAACGTAATTAACCAAAAAGAGTGGGGCCCACTCAGTGGAGTACAGTGGAGCAGAGGCGAGGAGTAATAAATGCAAAATCAACAAAAATGCTGCACCGCCTTAAAGAGTCTGCTTCCAAGGACACTGCCACGCGGAGAAGAACCGATATCTGCCGCGGGAGTCAGCTCCGTTTAAACTAAGCGCCGCCCGAGGAGCAGCCCCACACTCAATCTCCGCCCTCGCGTAATGTTTGCGCACCCCTGTCGTGCTCCAGCTGGAACTCACCACTCAGGACTGTCATACCTCCTGCCTCGCCTGCTCCTGCTCCTCCTGCTTGTTATCAGCCAGGGCCGGCAGGTTCATGGAGAGGTCTTCACGCTCGGCTACCTCACAGGCTCGCAAAGGCGCCCGGGAAACCTGGACTACCAACGACCTGGAATCACCATCTCTGGAGCCATCTCGCTGGCGGTGGAGCAAGTGAACGCCGGCCGGCTGCGAGACCGAGGACACTCGCTGCAGTTCGTGGTGGCCGAGACATTTGGCGAGGAAGTGGCCAGCATCCGGCAGACGGCGGCGTTGTGGACACAGCAGGTGGCCGCCTACATAGGACCCCAGGAGACTTGCGTGCATGAGGGTCGCATGGCGGCCGCCTTCAACCTCCCCATGATATCCTATGTGAGTAGCTGCTCCTTGCAACGATTCCCTGCAGTATACATAATCCCATTTGCAGTACTGCACCCACCGGGATCCCTCAAACAAGGCAGATTTCCCGACTTTCGCAAGGACGCGACCGCCGGACACGCAGATCTCCAAGTCGGTGGTGGCCCTGCTGTTGGCCTTTAACTGGACTCAAGTCAGCTTTTTGTACTTGGACGACAGCAGTGGTCAATACCAGCCGGTGGCTGAGACGATTCTGAACACACTGAGTGTGGCTGGAGTAAGCATAAGGGACGTTCGTACCTGGAACACCATTTATCACCACGGATTCATGGCCAATCCCTTTGATGCCTTAGTGGATCAGACCTATGTCAACACGAGGAGTAAGTGGAGCATAAAGCGGGGATACTACTCTCTGCACTACTAGAGGAGTTGATATGGATTTTATATTTGTATGTCCAGCTTAGGCAATTTTTTCACGATCTAGGGAATCGCCCCAACTTATAAGCAACGTCAAGATACGTTATGACAGCCTGTTAGTCTCCCTTCTTCTAGCTTCGTTCTTTGTTTGGAAAAACTCAAATAGGTTCCTCAACAATATTTATTTATATTATATTTTTATACCCAATGCTCGTAGAGTAAAAGGGTATATTGTATAAGTGCATAATGCACACACTTGACATCGGACTGAAAGAAACGAATCTTGAATTCAGCATTTTGTGAATGTTAAAATGGATTCAACTCATTAAGCAAGGTTTTGAAAAATTGAACCTATGAATTATGTCTCACAAGTTTAATTAAATTCACAATGCATAACCCCATAAACGAACTTACCTTATATACCTTCCAAACTGGACTGATAAATAAATAACCCGACATGGCTAGACGAAGGCGGCTTTCACTGCCTAGGAAACTTCTGGTCAAAATTATTATATCTTGCAGGGGTATAACAAGAAGAGACTTACAAGTCGTAGTTTCCAACCCTTCATGTTTTAATTTAAACTTAATAGATTAGGCATTCCCCGCGACTTGAGCAAGTATCTTGCAACCTATGATACTTTTTCGCGGGACTTAATTAGCTTCTTTCTGCGATTTTGGTTACCGAATGCACTGCTGTGAGAGTTCCATAGAAGATAGCCTCACATCTTTGATAAAACTTAAATTTATTCAATGGGTTAAATAGGTGTTTTGTGGTTTATATGTGCACACATAAGTAGGTGCGGTTGTAATGAGAATGGTCCCGAATTTGGACATTTAGCCGTGGAGATACAGATACGCTAACCCTTCTTATTATCCAACTAGTCTACCTGATACTAGGACACTACTACGAGCACGTCGGCCTGATGGTAAGTCTCCAGAGGCGGGGACTCCTATCCCAAGGCGACTACTTCGCAGTAGGCATCGACATCGAGCAGTATGAGCCGGCTAAGCCCGAGAAGTATCTGCGCGGACTGCTGCTTGAGGATGTGGAGCCCCTGGCCGAGCAGGCCTTCCAGTCATATCTGGGGATTGTTCCCACTGCGTCCGTCTCCTTCGCCATGTTCGCCAACGAGGTACAACAGCTGACACGCCTGACAGGGAGGTGATTGATGCATTGCATCTGCCATCATCCCTGCTCATAATATGCGGATCTTTCACCACATTGACCACGGAATCTGACCCATTTCATGTCCGCTCGCTTTCAGGTTAACAAATACATGGAACGACCGCCATTTAATTTCCCCAATCCCCTGAATCTGTTCGGCGGTGTTAAGCAGGTTCGTCCACCCACTGGCATGAAACTGAAACCATTCACTTCTCCTTTTCTCCTTTTTATCCCCCAGATAAGCGCAGAGGCCGCATATCTCTACGATGCCGTCCATTTGTATGCCAAGGCGCTGTTGGAAGTCCTTGATTCGGGCGGCAAACCGAGGAACGGCAGCGCCATTGTGGCGGCCATCAAGGGCTCGCGCTATCGCAGCGCAATGGGGTGAGTGCGCTCCTTCCCATCTAATCCGGCCATCACTCTAAATCGAGTCCTCAGCTATCACGTCTACATCGACGAGAATGGCGATGCGGCCGGCAACTACACAGTATTAGCCAGGGGGAAAGTGCGGAATGGACGCAACCAGACGGTCCTGGGACTTCGACCCCTAGGCACCTTCAGTCACAGGAACAGCAGCCTCAGCAGCAGCAGCGAGGCGATGCCCGTAAGTAAAACTCTTGTGCCTAAGTATGTCTCTTTTGTAACTTGCTGTCTGCCACTCCCCCTAACCGCAACCGCTCAGCAACAGGTAAGCGCTTCTGCCTGGCTACACCATTCACACCTCACTCTGTATACCCCTGATCTTTGGTCTTAATTCGGTTATTCTCTTCCCCGCAGGATCTCAATCTGTTCATGCCTATTGACTGGGTGGGTGGCTCGCGGCCAGCAGCTGCTCCTAGCTGCGGCTTTGGCGGCGAGAAGTGCGTCAGTGAGTAAGGAGTTCTGCTGCCAAGTTACATGCCCTAACCGAGTTCCCTAATCCCTACAGATTACACTGGCGAGATATCGGCGGCCATTGCAGGAGGCGCTCTATTGTTGCTGGGCTTGGTTCTGCTGGTTCTTTACCGTAACTGGCGCTACGAGCAGGAGCTGGACAGCTTGCTCTGGAAGATTGACTTCCGCGAGGTGCAGATGCACGAGAACGAGCGGGAGCAGCAGACTCAGAAGCAAACGCGCGTAGGTCTCGCTCCGTGTCCTCTGAAAACATGTACCCTAATGATGCAGCAAGAGAAATTTGTTTAAAAAGTGCAGTTCTATTAGTTTGTAAATCCTTAAAATCCAGTCTATGCACATTGGTCCAATACTTCAATATTTAAAACTTATCTTGCTCCATTCGGGTTTTATCGCAAGAAAACTGGAAGGAATAGAGAATAGAAAAAAAATTATGTATATATAGGGCTTTTCTTGCATCTACTCGAAAGCTACAACTAATTATATGAGGTTTTTTTTTTTTACCATTTTAAAGAGTTTCTCTCTGCCACTGTAAAAGCTGAAGCCACTAATCACTCCCTGTCAGCTGCATTTTCGTGTTAATCTTTGGAGAAGACTTTTAAGACTCTTCTCCCGCCATTGCATGTCTGACATTAGCACTTGCTAAATCATTTGCCGCGTCGTCTTCCTTCGCAGTCCACCCATCCCCTGATCCGGACCAGCCAGGTGAGCCTGAGCTCCAATCCAGACGCCGACTTCCGCTACACGACCATATTCACGCCCATCGGCTTGTACAAGGGTCAGCTGTACGCCATTAAGAAAGTTCGCAAGAAGAGCGTCGACATCACTCGCGAGATGAAGAAGGAGCTGAAGCTGGTGAGCTGGTACGTACTAGAGGGCAGAACCCCTTTAACCCCAGAGTCTCTCTCCACAGTTGCGCGACGCCCGCCACGACAACATATGCGCGTTCATTGGCGCCTGCACAGACCCGCCCAACATTTGCATCATCAGCGAGTACTGCACTCGTGGCAGCCTTAAGGTCAGTCCGTCTGCCTGAGACCCCTTCGATGCCTTCACTCATCCTTTCTCTTGCAGGACATTCTGGAGAACGAGGACGTCAAGCTGGACAACATGTTCATTGCCTCCATGGTGGCAGATATTATACGCGTGAGTGCTGTAACATTATACTAATGGCGAGCGAACCCCTGACCTCCTTCGTCCTCCGAGCAGGGAGTCATCTATTTGCACGAGTCTCCCATTCGCTTCCACGGCGCTTTGTGCACTTCCAATTGTCTGGTGGACTCGCGATGGGTGGTCAAGCTGACCGACTTCGGCCTGTTCGCCTTCAAACAGGGCATTGAGGACAGCTTCACGGATATGCAACACATGTCGGCCAAGTGCCTGAGTGAGTACCCCCTACGCCCCTAAATGGTCTCCCCTAACGTAAGCATGTCGTTCCAGAGCTGCTTTACCGCGCCCCAGAGCTCCTCAGACAAGGACCGTCCTCGCTGGTCACGGGCACCCAGCGTGGGGATGCCTACTCCTTCGGCATTCTGCTGTACGAGATGCATGTGCGCCGCGGCCCCTTCGGAGAGACGGGTCTGACCCCCATGCAGTGCTTGCAGAAGGTGCTCCAGCCGCAGGACCAGGTGCATCCGTACAGACCCTCCCTGCAGCCCCTGGAGACGGCATTCGACTGCGTCAGCGAGTGCCTGCGCGAGTGCTGGGCAGAGCGACCCGAGGATCGTCCAGACTTCAAGACCATCCGGGCCAAGCTACGGCCCCTGCGCAAAGGGATGCGACCAAACATCTTCGACAACATGATGGCCATGATGGAGAAGTACGCTAACAACCTGGAGGCACTTGTCGACGACCGCACGGACCAGTTGCAAGAGGAGAAGAAGAAGACCGACGCCCTGCTCCATGAGATGCTGCCGCGCTGTGTGGCCGATCAGCTCAAGAAGGGCCACAAGGTGGACCCCGAGCACTACGAACAGGTCAGCATCTACTTCAGCGACATCGTGGGCTTCACGGCCATGTCCGCCGAGTGCACGCCGCTGCAGGTGGTGGACTTCCTGAACGACCTCTACACCTGCTTCGACTCCATAATCGGCCACTACGACGTCTACAAAGTCGAGACCATCGGCGACGCCTACATGGTTGTTTCCGGTCTCCCGCTCCGCAACGGGGACCTGCACGCCGCCGAGATAGCCACCATGTCCCTGCATCTGCTAAGCGCCGTTTCCGAGTTTAAAATCCGCCACCGGCCCACTAACCGCCTGCTCCTGCGCATAGGCATACACTCGGGGCCCGTCTGCGCTGGAGTTGTCGGCCTGAAAATGCCCCGCTACTGCCTTTTTGGGGACACCGTCAACACAGCCTCGCGCATGGAGTCAAGCGGCGTGCCGCTGAAGATACACTGCAGCTGGCAGTGCCGACAACTGCTGGAGCGTCTGGGGGGCTATCACTTCCAGGAGCGCGGCGTAATCTCCATGAAGGGCAAGGGTGAGCAGCGCACCTACTGGCTGCTGGGCGAGGATGAGGAGGCACGCGACCGGCGCACCTACGAGCGATCGCAGAGACGGGGGTCGAGGGCTCTCAACAAGTTCATCCAGGGCACCATTAAGCAGGCACAAGAGAAGGCCAACGACTATGGCATACGCTCCTCACTGAAGCAGAAGAATCTCCTGCGCAACTCCCTAGCCCGCTCCTCCAGCCTGGAGTCGCCCAAGAAGCTGCGCTTCGCCGCTGGGAGCCTTCTTGAGCACCATCGCTACCATAGGTTTGTAGCCATTATTATTTTCTTGTCTGGAAAGTACAAATTACTAGAGGTGTTTATAAACACAGAGGTTTTCCCACTTTGGGTATAGGTTGACCGATCACACCCGCAGCTTTATGATATGTCGTCAGATTTTGATGAAATTCAAAGATTTAATTTCAAATTTAAACAGTAATGAATAACTTCGATTTAATATCTTAAAAAGCCTATGATTAGCAACCGTGTCACTTTTAAATCAGAAGTTTCTCCGATTTTAATACTCGGTAACCGTACAGTACAAGTATAATAGAACCCAGGGCCAACCGGAAATGTATGTTACAGGCAGAAGGAGGCATCGTTCTATAAAGTTTGTATATTTAGATCAAGATCACCAGGCGAGTTGATTTAGCTATGTCAGTCTGTCAGTCCGTACAACATCTTGGAGACTATGCGAGAAGGAGCTACCAAATTAGGTGACAAATTTGGCCACGCCTACCACAGCTAGTCTTGAGTTTGCTAAAATGTACATATATAAATAAATATATATATATAGTTATAGAAAATATAAGTAAATTCGTATGATAAACATGGAGTTATTAGGTAATTCGAATTATTTTATTATTTATTTTTAGAGCTTTGATTGTAAGTTCGATTGGTATAATCCTTTCGGAAAGATTTGAGTACCGGGTATTAACACACTCGACTGTAGCTTTCTTAGTTGATAAAAAAAAAACAAAGTAAAGCTTAAGCATTAATTTGTTCAATTGAATATCAATACTAGACTTTGGCTTTGATAACCTTTATTCTTTATGCGGTCAAGGTATACTTTAGTTTGATAAATAGTTTGATAAATAGGTATTCAAATTGCATTAAGAATGTCAACACTTTGTCACCTATTTATTATTTTTTTTTTGCAATTTTTTCAGTGACGAAGCTCTGCTCGAAGTGGACTCCTACACGGGCCTCCGACGCTCTTCGGGGGGGTCCACGCAGTCACGCTACGAGGAGACGACGCTCTCGCTGACCCTGTCCTGCCAGAGCATAGAGGTGCTGGGCGGCCAGCTGAGCAAACGCCGCCCGTCCTCGTACCCCACTGCCGACACTCCGCTGCTGATGAACCACGTGGAGGTGTAAAATGGAGAGTCAGTACTTATTTAGCCCACATACAGGGATCTAGAGAAATTCGTGTGTATTTAGCCAAGTATTTGCATCGCTTTTAGTGTTGTTAGGAAGGTGCACAGACCCACAAGCTGGGACCGCTAGTGTACCAGTAATGTAATTGTTGGAATATCGTGAAGTGATTATAAATCTAGTCATTGATTAAACACATCCATGCGCTAACCTAGAGCCAATCCATTTAGTCAGAGGCCTGTACTCGACGGCAATAAAAAGAGGAGAATGAGAAGAGCCAAGTGAGTATGTATATTCAAGGGCATTTTTATTATGTACTTGGTTTATGCAATTAAATTTATTTTACTTGTGTCTTGGAGACAGTTGCTTTATTATTGTATAGTAATTGTGTTCATTTGACAAACTTAACGATTCTTTATATAACATTAGTCTAAAACCGATTTGTGCATTTCTCTAGGCATTATAAATACAGTATTTGATTCGCCGTTCATCGCCATACGTACTTTTGTATCTCTAAACAATTTTTTGACAAAGCCAGCTTGCAAAAATGTCTAAAATGTCCATAGGATTGTGTCGATATCCAAGGAATGGTTGTATATAACTATACACTCTTATTCGGTAACATTTTTAATTATTTTGGTTTTTCATGATAAGCCACAAGCTGTAAAGCACACTTCAATGCGGTTGGTTTAATTAGATTAAAATTTTCTTTGTGGTTTATGGTTTAGTGTAGAAAAGTCCGATCTGTATTGCTTGTCTTGAGGGATTCAGGGCTTCCGATTTGTGGGAGTGTTTGTGGAAGAAGGGGTGGGAAGTGAGCTAGTAAACTTTGTTTATATATCTTTAATGCTACACAATGCAACAACTCTAATAACAATCTCAAATCTCATATGTCAATATTATATCAACTAGGTATGAATGTATAACGCTTTTCTTGGGTTGCCCCTTTTCGGTTTCTTCGCTATCAAAATATTTGCAACAACAATGGGTCTAATCAAAAATACGCAATTGTACAATTCTCAATTATTGTTCGACTGCCGCGGCAATCACGGGCCACTGGCCGCTGCCAGGGGTTCGGGGATTAGTCCTTTTCTAGGAGGACCGACAACAAATCTGCTCGTATAAATAAATACGCTATATAATATACAGTAAATGTGTGTATATGTATATTCGGTATTCGGTATTGTTAAATGCGTCTCTGAAAAATATACTCGCAACATTTGATTATAATTCAGGCTGCACTCGAAGGCGAGTGCCGAATGCCGTCTATAAATTGATCAACAACTTTAGGTAGCCAAGCCAGCAACGAAATATCCGGCAGCCGTGGCGTCTAACAACAGTAAGCTATGTACGCGAGGAGCTAGTGAATCCCGGCCAGGAGTTCCTCCTCTTCCAATCAATACAATACCGATCAATGCGGCTGCGATCAATGCGAAGGTGTGCCAGTGGCTCAAAGTTTACAGGTTGTGTCCAGCTTGCTCATGTCTTCATCTTGGTTTCTTCACCAAGCTGGTGGACCTGTGGGCGATGAATGTTATGAATCTTGAATAGTCTTATAGATGCCGAGACTGACCTTTTTACTCCGTGACGTGGGCTGGCAGGGGGAGTGTTGCAGGGAGAAGGCGGAGCCGAGCCTCCAGACGAGCCCCTCGACGATGATATAGACAGTGTGGAGGCCCTCGGCGCCGAGCAGCCCAGGTATATGGCCGATCCCTTGTCGGCCTCGCGCAGATCGACTCGAGACCCGTGGACGGAGGAAGGAACTGAGCCTATCGGTGAACCAGGAATTATTTACTATAACCTCTAACCAAAGACTTAAATGCAAATATTTAGTTCTTGGTCTCTAGATACCCTGCTGTATTACTTCGTTATTATATCTGCGATTCTCGGGAAAGCCCCACTCACCCGTGTAGGCGTGCAGCCCCGCCGGACTGCTCCGCGGGCGTACTCCGAAGCCGCTCACGGTGCTGGCACTGCGCTGCAACTGGGCCGAGCCGTGCTCCTCCCTGGCCGCAGACTCCCTCCGACTGCCGGCGCTGCTCACGCGGGGGTTTCCGGCCGCAGAGCTGCCTGGCCGGGCGTACCGCTGGCTCTTGCCTGGCTGCTGGTAGCGCAGCTCCTGCTCTCGGCGGGCGTCCTCGATGGCGGCGGCGTACGCGGCGGCCTCGCTGGAGGTACTTGGTGGCTGGTCAAGGGCGATCTCGTCCTCGGGGATGCGTTCACTGCCCACGGAGCGGCGTGCCATTGGCAGGGGCGAGTGCTTGGGCGAAGTCGGGCAGGACTGGGCGGCGATGCTGCTCACGCTGAGGGTGCTGGACGAGGCGTTGGTGTTGGAGGACTGGGCGCGGAGCCGCGACTGGGTCGAGGCGCTGGAGGGACGGCGTCGGAACAAGCCCTTGCTGGGGTCCATGTTGCAGACGCCTGCAACATACAAAGCAAATCAAAGAGAAGAGTTTAACGCTTGCGGGTCTCATTAGAGGTTTATTAGCTGTAACTAAGGTTTCCTAGGGCTGGACTTGTGCTGACGTCGTTGCTTGAGCTTGGGAGACTTCCGCGGCGACGGCTTGGCGAATACGACTACATCGTCCACTGGATCTTCTGGATCCAGATTGTTGACGAACCGGCCCATGTTCTCGCCACCCGCGCCGTAGTAACGCACGTTGGGCAGTAGGTCCTCGGCAAAGTTGCTGCCTAGCTCGAGCAAGGATGGATCGGGCAGATCTCCGGATGCCGAATTAATGGTGTTGCTCTTCCACTTGTCCTCCGCGAAGCTCAGCGTGTACGCCACGCTCCTCTTGACCGAGCCCAAGGGCTCCTCCTTGCCTTCATCTTCGCCCTCCCCATTTTTGACAAACAGGACGCTCGCACCTGTGGGACATTTCTCGCCGCGAGAGCAGTTGCCCTCGCAGATGTCTCGGTTCTGCAGCAGCTCCTGGTAGTTATCCAGCGCTGTGGCCACCTTCGTCCGGTCCAGCTGCTCCAGGGCCGCGGACGGGAAGCGCTCCCGCAGCCGGCGACGTTCCTCGGACAGCTTGAACTGCTCAAACTCCTGCAGCTGGTTCTGGAATCCCGTGTTGGGATTCGCCACAGCGCGTCCGGCTCGCACCACCTTCAGGGCCTCCTTCCAGTTGAGGTGCGTGGCTGTCATGATGTAGGCAACGGCCACGGTCACCGAGCGCGACATCCCCGCCAGGCAATGGATGAGCACGTTGCCCTCACGCAGGCGGGCGGCATGAATGAAGTCGTTGCAGACAGAGAAGTACTGGGACAGATTCTGGTCCGGCGTGTCCGAGGCCATCACGCACAGGTAGTGCTTGTCCTGCAAGGAAGCGAATTAATATCTACACAAGTACACCTCGAGGAGCACCCCCTACCGGCAGCAGACGTCGCGGACTGTCATGTATGGCGATGATGTGCGAGATCTTGAACCTTTCCAGCTGTGTGTGATCCTTTGAGTCGCGGTAGTTGCCCACGTACAGTCCCGGCAAGACCTGAAACGGAAGGGATTGGGTTGGAGTTGAGTTGGGCATACAATTGAGCTCCGCCTGCTGTTACCTCTCCCATGTGCCAGTTCATTGTGGGGCGATCAGATAGCTGTGTATATATACTATGCCTATGAATTTGATTGCTGTTTACAATCTTTCGAAATATTAGCCTTGCACGTCATTTTGTTTCAGTTGTCGTGACAACAATCGGACCAGAAAAGGTGGTACCAGAGAGCAAAATACACTCTGGCAAAACTGCAACTCGGGGTAGGCTCTGGATATTATATCCAGTCCAAAAGTATGCAGCAAATAATATAATATATATTGGCCAAATTCATGTTGAACATTTTATCTAGTTGCATTCTTTTAAAAATTATGTTTAGCGTCATCAAAGAAAGCATTCCAGCTGTCTGACTATTACTTAAAACTACTACTATTCTGTTTAAATGGAAGGATATGATAGTATTTATTAAGTTCGATTAAACAAATATGAATAAAATGTTAAATTTGTAATTGTTTTAATCATCAAAATTTAAATAATATTAGTTAGAGAGCCAAGAAAATAACGAAAATATAAAATAATAACCCATAATGAGGAAAAATATGTTCGGGACTTTATATTCACATACCCCGCCTGCATACCCTAATATAAAAGACCGGCTTAAAATCTAAATCTTAACATAATTACTTGTATTTCATTGATCTGATTCTTTAAGTTGCCTTAATATAGTTATTTAAATTGAGAAGCTGGCTCATTCATCGAATTTAAACAAATCTCTCCTCCTTATAGCCAGACGCAGTATCCCACTCAATGTTTTCTGGCCGGAGCAGGACTGCCTGACATTAAAAGCCGAGTAGCACCTATAAACATCCAGCCTTCAGAGAGACACAATATAGAAAGGCCAGCTACTTCATCGATAATCTGTTCAACGCGGAAACAAAGGCAAACAAAGCTATTAAGTATGTCCTTGAACTAAAGGATAGACATATAAAATGCGCGGCGGGTGGGACTATCAGTCAATCATCTACTGGATACAAGCGGACACTATCAGGGCCAGATCTGTGTGTTCCGTGTGCTGCCTGACAACTATTAAGTGCTCTAACAACCATTAATACTAACTTAATATTATACTATTTAAGCAGGTGTCCCCCATACATACGTGTCCCTTTTACACCACAAATGATACGTACAATTAGTTTAAATTGAAATGCATTCTGGGTTATTATGGGGTAGATTTAGCCCAGTCACTGTTGGTAAATCTGGTTCTTACCTTGTTCATGCCATTCCCCATGTTTCTTCATTTAAAGGTTGGGCGCAGTTACTCAATTGTCAAACGAATCGGCCTGGAAGCAGCGCTGCAATGGGAAGAGCAGAGGAAGAGAAGGCTTTTATTTGACAAGTTCAGGTCGGAAATTCATACGAAGGCCAGGGGGAAGGGGGAAATGTGAGGGGACAGACCTTCCAGCTGCAGGGCCTAGTGAGAGTGCAAGTGCAAGTGGCAAGTTGTTGCCACGGCCATGGTCGCCACTTCGCCACAGCCGAGACATAATGGATGTCTTTGTCGCCACCTCAGTCGCGGAAGTAAGCAGGCCTTGAGGTGGGCTCTGGCGCGGGCCCAGCTGCATCTCATTAGTAGGACAGACAGACAGACAGACAAATAGCTGGGAATGTCCTGGTATTGGGATTCGGATTAGCTTTAGGCCGAAATGCCAGAGGCCACCACCTGACGTGCTTGTTTGGCCCCCAAAAGTAGGCAAGGCCAGGGAGCCTAGTAGAGTCGAGCTGGGGACCTTGCAACAGTTGGTTAAGCCCGTTCTCCATTACTGTTTAGGACAAAAGCACAGGCCTCCTCACAAAGCCAAGACGTCGGCAGCGAGCCTGGCCCCCTCCCAGGGACTCACTTGGAATCCGCCACATTTGCATAAGTGTCTCCTCGCGTTGAGGCAATGAGAGGATGGTGCCTCGTCGTAATTTCATTCCCGGCACGTTGTCGTCGGGCCACGGGCATTAAATTGACTGACACACTTGAGCAGGAGCAGGAGCAGATAAGGCACGTGTGCCGGGCGAGCAGGAGGGCTGTCATTTACTAGTCAGCTTGTCTGGGCCAAGTAATGGACGGCCACGCCCCCCCTCCGGGCCGGGAAATTACGAAATGGGAGCAGTCAATCCATCCGCCTTATCCTCTCCATTCTATCGCAGGCAATTGATCAGCCGAAATGGCTGCTTGGCTGCGTTTGGGCAGCGTCCCTACCGCTTTAAGTGCATCCAATCAGCATCACAGGTCCTATAAATAGCCTGTGCCAACTGCCACTCCGCCCCAGGCACGGGCAGTCCCAGGAGCCGCCATTCGATTGAATAGAAGTGGCACCGGGCTCGCCCTGCCTCCGCGTTCCCACCTACGCTTTCTCGCAGCTGCAGCTCGGCGGACCCAGTGCATGCTGGGATTAGCGGGGATTTCCCCGAGAATCGCAAACTGGAACCGCCCCGCTTGTGTGCACAGGATGTCCTTGTGTCTGAGCGCCCGGGTGTCAGTGTGTCAGTGAGAGTGTGTCAGTGTTGGCTCATCCGGTGGTCAAATATTTGGGGCCCATGATTGGAAAACATTTTTCCGTTCAATTCATGACCGACTCCTAATGAAATCGCATTGTGGCCGCCAGAGGACAGAGGGGCCTGTCCTCGAGTGTTCCGGGCCGCTTGCCAAGGCGACTTTTTCCCAGCTCGGACTGCAAAAAGTGGCGCAGACAGTTAGCGGACACAATGTATGGAAAACTTTAATCAAATTAAATCATTTTCCGCTCCTTGCCCTGCCTGCTTAGTCTGCTCCTGCTCGCTGCCAAGTTTTTCACTTTGGGCTCTCCCCGAGTGGCGGGTTTTTCCGAATACTTTTTCACTATCATTTGCCATCAATCGGCTTATAATTCGGGCACTTTTTGCCCCAATGTCATTCGGCACAGCGCAAGTACGTATACTGTATGCATATAAATTAGCCGCTGTCAGCCGCCTCGTCCCTTCCCCCGCCCATTCCGTGTTCCGCCCCCTACGGCTGGCAGTCAATTATATCGTTTAGGCATTCTACATGAGCAATAAAATACATGCAAAAGGCTCCAAAAGCCGCGCCTTCCACGGCAGGCTGGGAACGGGCTAGGACTGGGCTGGAACCGAGCTGGGTGACGTTATGACTCCATCATGTGGCGCGGTGAGTCAATGGCGGAACGGAGTGGAGCGACGTATGGGAGCGTGGAAGAAAGGATCCCCATTGCTCAGCGACTGTGAAATTGGAGTCCTTCCTTGCGGAGTTTTGTTTATAATAAATGTCCTAGGAAACAAGCAGGGCAACCCCATCGAAGCCTACACAAATATGTGAATACGTACAGTAAACATCGGATAACTGTCACCCTCCTCAATATCAGAAATATTACTACTTTCTTAGTAAACAATTTGCTTTCGGCATTCCATTTAAGTAGGGCCCGGTTTCTACTCTTGCTATTAAGTTGCCTGATAGCTATTTAACCGGAAAATATAAATTAAAGATAAACTTTCCATAGAGCAAATCAGTTTTCTGCCCTCCGGCAAATTATTAAGCGAGATGCCTTCCCTTCTTCATCAGTTGCAGATGTTATTTTTCGAAATTCATTTAACAAAATGGTTATGGATAACCGGTTATAATGGAAAAGTTCATTTCATTTCGAAAACACGGTTCGAGACTCGATTAACCATCTGCGGCTTGTGAGTGAAAGCAAGATGGATATAATTATAAGTTTTTCATGATTTGGGAGTGCGATCTGTGTGCAAAAGTTCAGAATATTGTCACCAATAGTTATAGTTATAGTCTGTGAGTCGACTCTACTGGTGATGCTGATCAAAAATGTATATATTATGGGATGTCATTTACTCCCCCGTTAACTACGTTTATTGAATGTAAAATAATATGATGGTAAACACAACCATGACATGTGGAACTATCAATAGACTAATTTTCTCAGCTTAAAATATGATCAAATTGATACGAAATAGTGTGAATTTTAAATAAAACAAGTAGGCAAACAGTATTCGAGTTTTCTCCACTGCCAGATACCCGGTACGCAAAGCTTTATGCTTTAAATTAAACTTTCCTTAAGAGCGCATTTCTTCAATGGTCCGAGAGCTTTTAATCATTGATTCTATATATCTTAGACAGACATGAAAACTAATCCTCCGAAATAAATTCTAACAACCCTTGTACTTTGCCGATGTTTTTTATGGTGTCTTTTTAAGATGTTTACACCCGATAGCTTCTGTATAAATATGTAAAGGATAGGGATAATTTTGTATCGTTTTCTGCCAGGCAGGCAGTTTTAAATAAACTCAAGGGCCCATTCACTTCCCAAAACCGGAGCATAGCGATTCATGATAGCCACATCTGACAGGATATGGAACCAAGCCGAGAAAATAGCGCCGCTTTGTCTGCGGAAATGTCAAAGGACAGGCGGATAAGAGTAGGAGATGAGTCAGGAGTCAGAGGCCGACCAAGCAAAACTTTCTCGCCGGAGGACACGTGCTGCCATAAAATACGTTATTAACATATATAGGAACTCAAGACAGACCCGGTTGGTTGACTTCATGAGCTTCGAGGATTTCATTGCTCGGGGCAAACATTTGACCGGCTCCTAAACAAACGGACAACAAATTCCAGCAACTACTCTGCGCTGGCCACTGGCCAACCTGCCCCCCAGCATTGCTGTCCCCCGGATGCCCGCCGGCCATGACAGAGACAAAGTGTTGCAATCGCCGAGGCAATAAAACTGAAATTGGAGCTACCCCATGATGGCACACATAATCTGAGCTAGGCGGGGGACACCGACCTTGATTTCGCTTTGCATCTGCTTCTATATATGACTTCCCGGATCCTGCTCTGCCCAGGTAGCAGCTAATTACCTGCATTCATGTCCGAGCCGAGTGCCACAGGAATCCGAAATGTGACACTCCGGGCGTAATGAACCGCACTCGACAGGAAGAGTTCCGCCGCTGGCAAAGCTCAATTTAAATAAATAATTAGGCAGGCGAGCTACATGACTCGGAATATTAACTTCATTTTACATATGCAATGAGAGTGGCGAAGGTTGGCCATATTTTTAATGTGCAACAAGGGAAATTAAAACGAATGAGGCATTCTAATTGATGGCTGCCCCTGAAATTAGAATTAGAAGGCAATGGGGCAGATTTTATAATAAGGGATTTATAGCTACTGGACTCATGCTATCAACCCCGATGCATTTTATTTCCTACATATCCTGGCCTGGCCACAACCTGGCACTTTCTTACTAGTAAAGTAGTATCCATATCAGGCTATATTCACTAGTATTAAACTCAAAATCTGGGCTCGGCCCATCTCAAGACTTTAGCATCATATAGAGACAATAGTTATAGCCAGAGTTTTCACTCTATTTAAGCTATCAAGATTTTTGAAGTGTCATCCCCAAAACCAACTAATATAATACGGTTTTCTATGGGTATTCCGAAAGGTAGGCAATAATTTGCGAGCCGAAAGCTTGAGGTGTTGGGCATGCTCGAGGTCCTTGACTTAACATCTGAATTTGTTAATTTCCGAGTGGCACCAGCCTGGCCAACCCGAATCCGATTGGAGGCATCTATGGGCAGGCACGGAGCTGGGTCTGGCTGGAGAGACCTGGCCGCAGTCACGTTTCAGGCCACTTTCACACCAATTCGGCTTTGAGGGCCGGTTGACAGACCACGACCCATACGGCCATAAGACCCAAGGCACCTCGATTTACACGGAAAACACTTACGGCTCTTGGAACGGAAGGGAGATTTCTGGAGGTCTAGCCCGGTAATTCCCAACTTGCGTGTCAGAACAAACAAAAAATGATTCGAGGAACCGCAAATGGCGCCATATACGACTGTAATTTTCAGGGCATTTGCGTTTACGGGAATTCCAGCGGGGGTCAGTCACCTAGTCACCTAGTCCAGGAGCAGTGTGGAACCGTTTAGGGAATCGCTCAACTTACTGTAACTTCGGCACTGCGGTCGGTGTGTCCTCCTGGCCCGCCTCCTGGCCAATGGTCAATAGAGCTCCGACTCGGCCACCGACGACTGCCTCCTCCACTTTTACTTCAATAGGGCCAGAGAGTGGAGGAGCAGGTGAGTGGCGACTCCTGTTATATCACGGCACCAGAGCCCCAGTGGCGGCAGCCGCAAACGCTAAATTTGGACTCGCTCCCCTCGCTCGTTTGCTGCTCCTTCGTTCCGGCGCCCGCTTTCTCTCAGTGTGAATACAAACCGAGCTGTGACAGTCAAACCGACGCTGACTACGGCCTGGCCATTTTGCGTGCCGTGGCGAAGGGCAGAGCTCGGCGGAAGGCGGATAGCGGAAGGGAGCGGGAACAGGGCGGCAAAGGTACGGGCCAGAAGTGGTGGCGGGACAGTGAACCAGGAAAGCCAGGCCGCAAGGAACGCGGCCGAGAAAAGTGTGAAGAAAATAAAACGAGCTGCAGCCGCCGCGAGAGTTGTGTGTCCTGGAGACGGGCGCCAAACAATTCGGCTCGAGCGTTGGTCACAGACTGAGCGCAGCTCCCTCCGAGCACGCCGACGAAAGCGCTCGCCCGGACTCGGAGCCGGACTCGGAGCCGGACTTGAGCGCCAGCGATGGCCGCGGGCATGAATGGGAATCGCATTCCGAGTCTGCGCCCTGCCGCTGGGCGCCAAACTAAAACTCACTCAACTCACTCAAAGCCCAGCGCCGCAGGAGAGCTGGCGAGAGTAGTTCGCCTACAAAGGAGCTGCGAGAGAGTGCGTAAACCTTTGATTCAGTTATATAATTGGGGGGGCGGGCGACTACCCAGGGCCTCTGTGTGTGGTGTGTGGTGTGGCACCTGGCGGCTGGCAATAAAAGTCGAACAATAATCAACAAATTGCCCAAACTCCACAGCCACCGCAGGTCGAGGCGCTCAGGAAACGGTTAATCGAGCCGACGTTGGCCAGTAGCACTAATATATGTATTACTGGCCGAGATTAGCGCGCAGCACAGTGGGGACAGGAGCAAAGTATATTTGCATACCCTTACAAAGGTATTATTATATATATAAGTATATTTTGGTCACGTCCTAAAGAGTAACTCTATTTTTGGTCAGCATAACAGCCGAGTCAATCCAACAATGACCGTCTGTCCCTTTGTACACAAACTAGTCTTTAAGTTTCAAAGCCATCTTGATGAATCTTTCCGAATAGTTATTTTTCGATTGCAGCCATATGTACAGCTACGGTCAAGATAATAGAAGTATTGCGGGTTTAAGCCAAATGAAAATATTACGCCAGTTACAAACCAATCTTACGGATTATAAAGTGAATTAAACTATACCTTACTTTTACCTTATAGTTAAATGTGCTTTGATACCATATTTCTATCGACCATTCTTATGGCAGCTATATGCTATACTTTTATATAGAAATCTAGAAAGGAAGCTGAGTTCGGGAAGCCGAAGTTTCTATACCCTTTTAGTTTGCAAATTAAACCCATCCGTTACTATGACAACTATAAGACATAGTCGACCGATTTAGATTAAATGAGCTCTACTGGTGTTGAATAAAATTATTTCCTTTATTGTCTTAAATTAAATTTGTACTTCCCAAATCTCTTCAAATCGATTGCTCTGACCGACTTTAAAAATAAATATTTGAAATAATGCAAAAGAAAAAAATAAAACAAAAAAAGGGTCATTATTTATTATCCCAGTTCGAAGCCACAGTTCGAGATTCGACTAATTTTCTGAATGCGAGTAAGAGCGGGGTGGAGATAGATAATCTTTATAACTTGGACTTTGACTTTTTTTTTAACTTAACTAACTGTGGATCGACATGGTCGAATCTCGATTAAATGTACTGGCTCCTTCGTCCACGTAGCGGTATATTCTTCAGGCCAAAGTGAATCTCTTTAAAGCCATTTTCCTCGCAACCCTTCACTGGTGAATTAAATGCTGAATACCTGTGGTTCCTCGCTAAAAAGAGTATAGAAATGCGTAACGAATCCTCTGAGAAGGGTTAACTGAAGAGAAGTGGAATTCAGGAAATCATATTTACCCGCAGTTTCCGGGATCTTCCGATACCCTATAGAAAAACACGAAAACAAGGACCATTCTTGTTGGACGATATAAAACATTCTAGTAATAATACAAAATTTTAAGAAATGTAATAATTGGGCTGGAGCACTATCTTAAACGGAGCTCTATCTTAAATTTACCAAGGAATGTGGAAATCCCGTCTTATTGGGTATGTCAAAATGCTCCTGCATGACAAACTGATCCCTGCAAAAGCGTTTCTGTTAAACCCATTGAATATGAATGCACAGCCTGATCCCAAGCCCTACTTTCTCCCTAGGAATGAGATCAGGGAATACCGGGCGTCACTGAAGCACTGAAATCTGCTCCAAGCTAAATGACCAAGTTGGTTAGATGTATACTCTACCAAATTAAAGATTAGAAGATAGTTTAGACTACCTGATAATTGCAGTGCCTTCCAAGCTTTATCTTTCAAACATATACCTTGTTTTTGGTTGTTTTTTATTTGTTATTAATTAAAAAAGAATATTTACAATATAAATAAAAATGAAAAGAATATATAAATAATCGAACCTATCCAAACTTTCGCCAATTTACTAGCTGGTGTTGCTTGCTAGACGATCCACTGTACTTTTAGTTTAGCTTTTAGATATACGGAGGTGCTACAGATATTGCTATTACTCTAAATTCCCACCTATTCCAATCCAATGTACCACAGACCAGTTTTCGGTGGAAATCAAAATCTCTCACTCTATACACCAATAAAATATTTTTTAATTATTATAAATCTTAATAATATAGGTTGTTTAATTTATGATTAAACTAGCCGAAATGCGACAATGTAATATGTGATATGACAGGACATTGGCATCATACATCAGATTTCTCTGATGACTATAACCAGCCTCCTAACAGGCTTTTACAATTTATATAATTACGTTAAGGCTACTGGATTGCTTGATTAGTTACAATAAAGAGCCACAAGGTAACACAAGTCAGTAATTCGAAAGAAAGAGAACCGCCTAAGATTTTGAATTGTTAACGGATCGAAATACTAAACCGATAAGTAGACGTCAATGCATAGACTGAAGCTGGTCACACTTCTTGCTTAATTCGATAAATGCTAAGTCCGATAACTCAGTTTTAAAAATTCGCGAGGAAAACGAAGCGAACTTAAGCTAAGTAATGAATTTATTGTAATAGCTTAAGTTGCGGGAAATAAGGCACAGGTAACATCACATTAGTTGTTGGGAGTTGATTTTTGGTTCTATTCGCGCCTTAACAACAACACTAACACAGTGACGCGCAGCTTATTAACATTTTTATTAATTAAAGTTTATGTCGCCACTTCTGCTATACTATCGAAGATTTACGAAAATATAAATGGAAAATAATTGTCTTAATTATTAAGATAAATCAGTAAATTTACAAAAACAAATATATATCTGTAGCAAATACATATATATTTTATGACTTTCTGGTCCAGTCACACTGAAATATATGTACATATATATTCATATGCCAATATGAGTGCCAATATGGCACTGCGAGCAAACATTGTGATAAGAGAATGAGTTCTCAATCACTTTAAAACCAGTCATTTAGCGATTAATTGCGAAAATTGTATTCTTAAGTCCCCATACCGTCTAGTACTTCATTTAATGGATTCTCCATATACATATATCGGGTTGAACATGACGAGCCTCATATAGTCCGAAAAATAATCGAAAACTTAAAGCTATCGGCTCCAAAACTAGCTGTGGAGGTAGAGCAGGAAATAGACAAGAAGTGTAGTGCTGATACAGTAACCATGATAACAACGATAGTGGCCGATTAGCACGTAAAAACCCGTCATACGCAAATAATAAAGAATATCAGCTAAAATTAGCAACGGAGCGTATAATTCGTCGATTTCCTTTTGGAACGACGTTATCTTCGCTGTTGTGTACGAGTTTGGCTCTAATGGAAGGCAGTATGTTTGGCGGCGACCCATTACTGAGCTAGATAACAATCACTTAAAAACTACGATCAAACATAGCTAATCAATCCAGCGCAGCCCCCAGAAAATATATGAGAAATATATAATATAATATAAAATCCGAAAAAAATAGCTAAAAAGTGCCTTAGAAGAGGTATGTCAAACAATTGCTGTAGAAACCATCTAGAAAATAGTTGCTTCTGAGGAAAGTCGACTGAAAGGTGTACAGAAGCAGACAGGAGGCCCACAAAATATTAGATATAAAATTTACAATAACTAAATCTAAATGAAGTGCACGAAATAAGTTGCGAAATATAAAAGCCCTTAAATTTGTTTTTTACATTATTGTTTTGTTTTTATAAGAATTACTTAAACATGTTAATATTATTATTTAAAACACTGTTTTTAATTTTGGTAAATATCTTTGATGACCTAGCAGTAGAGACCATTTGAACTATAATTTCCTTACTGCGCGCCACTGTAGAAGTCGCCTTGCGAACACTCTCGGTGCTCTTCGTCACTACGTGAACGACCGTTCACAGTGACACATGAAGAGCGTTTACACTGCATTGAATTTAGAGAATTCTTGAATACGTGAAATCGAAATCTTAAACATGCTTAGATACATTTGAAGCGGAATAAATAATTTATGATAGAATGGAAAATTGGCAAGGCAATATTTTCTATATATGTATTTCCTGTGTTTGTATTTACACTTATGTGTACACAAATTCCTTGATTATTTATCTAGTCCCGCAAATGTGACTTGAGTGACTCAGTTATTCAGAATTTATATGTGTATGCATATATGTGTATGTATGTATATAAGGTGAACATCTGGGCAAGCAACTGGCGTTAATCAGCTGATTGGTGGGCTAGAATGGGCGACTGTAGAAGACTTTCTGTCGCTGGCGGATGGCGCACTGTTTATCGAAAACCGGGATCATTAGTCACCGATCGATTGATTGGACTCGTTAGTGGGCGATGACAACTGTTTACCGCCGCTGCTTGCGTTTCTCGTATTGCTCTTTTACTTATTGCACTTCGGCGGCAATGCCGATGATGATACTACATACAGACATACATACATACACATGAGTACGTGTACACACGGGAATATGTATATGTGTGCTGGCGAACATGTAGGCGGCCCGAAAGGCTTACGGTTCTAGAAGCCATGCGAATGCCGCCGAGGAATGCGTCTCGGAGAGCCGCTCTCGGCCAACTTTCTAGCCCAATCGCCTCAATCGTCTATTTATAAGTCTGATGTGTGTGTATCTTTGCAATGATCGGAGCACAAAGAGAGCGGGAACTGGAGCGCTGTCCCGATCGGGAGAGCGCGGAGCGAGGAGCGAGACCCGTGAGACAGTGCGGAATATTTACCAATTAAGGCCTTAAGGAAGCCAAGCTAAGCTTACACAAGCACACTCACACTTGGCCACACTGGCCTGACGTAGCATGGCACAGAGAGGGGGCAAGAGAGCAGCGCTGAGAGCGCCACATCGGGGCTGGTGGCTAACTGCTAACTGCTAATGGCGTATGGCGTATGGCGAATGGCGAATGTCGACGGCGCTCAGTCGATGAACAACTTTGGCAGCGTGAGGACGCCGTGGACGCAAACGCCGTGGATGTGGCAAACAACAGCGAACAGCAACAAATCATAGTGTGTGCCAGTGTGTGTGTGGGTCGGCGGCAATGTGCATAAATAAAAAATCTATATATATTTTAAATTGAATATAGAAAAGCGAACGCACACACACTCGAAAGAGCGAGAGCGCGGCAAAGCTTGCAGCGGAAATACTAAATACTAAAGGCAAAGTGGAAGTAAAAAGTGTCGGTGTCGGTGTCGGTGTCTGTGTGCGGCCGCTAGAAAGTGTGGCCAGAAGTGACATCACACTCCGGGGCAGCAGAGCTGCGATAGCAGGAGCACCAGGAGTATCAGCGAGAAATCGCGCGCCGCCTCGCGGAACATACCAGAACGAGAACAAGTCGCACGCGTCGTTGCTCAAGGTGAGCCCGCGCAACCGCACACCGCCCCCACCTCTCACCGCCCCCCATCGTCGACGCGTCCCGTCCAAAAATTAATCTCAACAACTGGCACGACAAATAGTCGCCGACGAAAAGTCAGAGCCAAGTATCAAACGAAGGAAAGAAATAAATAAAAAATTATCGCTACGCAGCGCGGCGCGTTGGTGAGACGAATTCGATTGCGGACCAAGTTCGGCAAGGACAGCGATGAAGCCCACTGTGATGACGCCCAGCCAGGCCCAGAGCAACGCCGGCGCCACGGGAGTGCCCGGCGGAGGCGCCGGATCGGGTGTCAACATACCCATCAACCGGGAGTATGCTGGAGGCGCCTACGGATCTCCTCAGCAGCAGGCGGCGCAGCAGCAACACCCGCAGCAGTTCCACAGTCCCCAGCAGACGTACGGATCGCCCAGGCAGCAGTTCCAGCAGGTTCCCCCCAATCAGCAGCAGCAGCACTTTCAGGTGAGTAGCCGCCAATGCCCGTTCGGCGGGGAGTGAGTGAGCTCCAAGGTTGGCGCCTGGCAAGGTCGTCTCCTCCAGCTTCGACCCCAACCTCGACCTCGATCGCATGTTCGTGTCATCGTTTTTGTAGCTCGATGTCGAAGCGGAAATTCACTTACAGTGGAGCTTCTCCATCGCCTGATACCTCTTGAATTGTGTATTTAATGTAATTAATGTAATTTACTTTTCCGCCATAAAATATCCACAATGGCATTGAATAACGCAATGAATTTTAAAACTAAAACAAAGAACATTCCTATAATGGACACTAAAAAATATATGTTATGAATATATGTACATAAAAATATCCCTCAGAGAGTGATTCAAATAGAATTATGGAAATCTTGAGAAAAATAAATACACACATATGTAGGTGTCAGAAAGTGATAAAATTGTCAGAGAGAAAAGCCAAAAGCTTTCTTTGTTGGTTCGGTAGACATATCTACAGTCTAATACGATATAGAACTAAGATCAGAATGGATAAGGACATATGCTTATCTTAAAGAGCCCTCCTGAAAGTCTTCCAACATTAACATATGTAATTTAATTATACACGGAGTGCAAGGAAAATATATATTTTCTTGATGAGCATAAACAGCCGTGACTATCAGGGCCGTCAGTCCGAAATTCGAATTCTCGTGATAGAGCAAGCATTAGGACAAGTATAATTAGTGCTGAAAACTCAAGGGCCGTACATTTACTTTCAGTATTTTTAATATTTTTATATTGGCAATTCCATTTCCAAGAAATTTGGGGAAAATCGGATTAAAGTCTCTGTGGCAGAATATCTAGAAAATTCGAGAGTGTCAATGTCAATACATGATTTAGCAAGCTAGAAATATTACAAATCAGGTGCACCTGCCGCGATACAATTCAAACAAATTAATAAATTCAAGAAGCGTCATTAAACCACACATAAAGTGTGGCAGGGGTTGCGTAAATGGTTCGATGTACTGAAAAGCAGTTGCCTGTCGCTGTTGGGGGGATTTCTAAGGCTGTTTCCATCTCTCTCTCAGACTGGCCAACGCTGCGTATGATTAATGCCGCCACACATGCGGAATTTTACCAGAGTCAAGAGGTACAGCTGTTTTTGGAGGCCTAATCAATAGCTAGTCCAAATCTACCAAGAACAAATGGTTGAAAATATTTTAAAATTTCTAGAAGAAAACAGACAAGTGAAGCGACGCTCTGGCAGGCGTTCTCTTTCCTCTTTTCGGCGCCGAGTGCCTGTGCTCCGTGCCCAGTCTCTGTCGCTCTCGAGTGTTGACTAAGTTCTGTGTGCGACTGGGATTGCCACTGTAGGTGGGCTGCGTACAGTAATACACACGATTTCGCTCTATATGTGTGCACATCTGCGAGTTGACTAATAGGAATCGTAGGCGGTTTTCTTGTTGCTCAACTTTTGGCCAACCTATGCGGGGGCCAACACGATGCGGAGATGACGTTGACGTTACTATAAACGTCATCTCCAAGCTCGAACAAAGGGGACAGGTTCACAGCCATTTTAAAGCTTAGGAGATAACTTATGTGAATCACATCTCATAAAAGTAAACAATCGAAATGTACTACATTCAATATAAGGTAGTCCCTATATATGTAGTTTCTAAAGTCAGAAAGAATAGTCTTTTGCTCTTTTTCACAGTACATAGTATTTTAATACAAGAAGCTGCAGTCGAGTGTGCTCGATTGTGAGATACCCGGTACCCAAATACCCAGATACCCAAATACCCGGTACCCAAAGCTATGCGCATCCAGCTAAAGATAAGTCCTTTCGTTTGCATGTATAAATGTCCATGTTTATTATCCGATTTCACTTAAAATTTTTTTTGAGCACGTTTGCATAACTGTATTTATTTTATATATATTTACCTCAATCCAAAAGTCTACTATAGCTTAAAAACATCTATAACAGAAAAGGAAGCTAACTTCGAAAACCGAAGTTTGTATATCCTTGTAGTTTGCAATTTAAACCAACTATATCTCTGATAGCTATAGGACAAGGTCGATCGATTTCTGTTAAATGAAAAAAAAAAACATTACTGGTGATGTATAAAATATTGATCCGTAACAGTGAGACTGATTGAGATTGTCATATACCGATTCGTTCGGCAGTTATATGATACACTTATCCTAGTTTAAGATATCTTCATATATCCAATAATAAAAAAATAACAAAGGCATGTACATTGTCTTATTATTTTCATTCATTTCCGGTTGATTCTATGGCAGTTTATGATTTAGACGTCCGACTTTTATAAACTTAAACCCATATTTCCGAAGTCATAAAAACATCTCTGAGTAGATTTTAGTAATTGTTTCGACCTCAAAGTGGGCGTTATTGGTCGTTACTTTTTTTTTCATCCATTTGTTTCTCTCCCCCATAAACGCATAGAGGAGTGGGTCCCTAGAAATCATGTGCTTCTTAACCCATTTCCAATGCCTTTTCGTGAGAGAGGCTCCAAGAGAGTCTCAAGCGAAACAGACGCTGAGAGAGAAACTGCGAGAAGCAGCTAGAACGTGCCAGCAGGTCCGGGAGTGGGCGACAGCCACTTTAAAAGACCCTCCGCGCCGGCTGCTCGTCTCATTCGCAGCCGAACAATCGGACGAAGTGCGTCACGTCACCGAGCGGAAGAGCAATCGCAAACTGAGAGTCAGACAAAGCGGACTGACCGCAAAACTACGAGACTCACTAGCACTTGTAGCGAAATAATTGCCGAGCAGTGCTCATTGATAAAATAAACAAATTAAGTCGGGTCTGAGTGCCTCAAGAGACAGGAAGGTAGGCTCGCTGCTCCACTCCCTCCCTCGATGCCCAGCAGCTGTTCATTCACTTCGCATTGACATCACTCGCCATTGGCGCAAGTTGTTGTGTTTTTGCCCACACAAACACAAGGCCTGGGGCTCTGACTCACCTGTTATTTATAAACAACTCGCCCACCCCGCCAAACAATTTGCACTTTTCCTGCCATCTCTTACGCCCGTTCTCACAAGCTCTCTATCTGTCTATGATTGCAGCCGACCTTTGGATTCGAACCGGACATGGACATGGATAATATGTTTCCGCGCTCCCACCTGGGCAGGATGCATGACCCCTTCGCGGGCTTTGGCGACTCACGTAAGCGGAGCAGTTTGCACGGTCCCAATGCCCAAGCTCATGCTGACGATGACTTTCAATCCTATTTCGACGACGCAGACTTCGGGTTTCCCAGATTCTCAACGATGGGCCGGCGTGGCCGCATGCCCGGCGGCGCCAACAATCACATGGAGCACGGGGACGACTTCTTCAACCGGCTACCATCGGAGTTCCGACAGTACATCCCTGACGGATTTGGGGCTAGGCGTGGAGCAGCTCCCGGGGCCAGTCATGTGCCCCAACATCCGCCGCAGCAGCAGCAGCAGCACCCTCAGCAGTCATACGCCGCATACGATGTGCCGCCGCCTCAAATGCCACAGCCGGGATTCGGTGCATCCCCACAGCAGCAAGTGCCGCAGTCGCCCTCTAAGCGGCTCTGCGACGCTGCAATTCAAACGGAGGATCCTGTTGGTCGCTCGGAGGTGGACTGTGCCCCGCCGGCCAACTTGAGCCAGCACGGACTGCGCAATACAGTTGACATGGGCGTTAAGAGTGCCGCCGAGCAAGACATGGGACTGCGCGCTCACTCCGCCCCTCCACCAGAACAGCAGCAACAGAACCTTCTGTACCAACAGCAGCAACAACAGCAGCGTCCTATACCTTTGCCCGGAGCTCAGCAGCAGCAGTTCGGCGTCCAGACCAGTCCGCCCATTCAGTGTCAATACCCGGGGCAACCGCAGCCGCAGCCGCCGCTCAAGTCGTATTATGCGCCCCAGCAACAGACACATCCCCAACAGAAGCAGCAGACTCCGCCGCCAGCCCCGCAGACTCCTGGCGGCACAAACGTGCGCACTATTCCCATCTTCGTAGAAGGTCGCACCGAGCCCATCATCAACGCCCACAAGGAGATCCCCACCCAAAATTCCGCTCCCAGTACTCACGCGGATGCTGAGACCCAACCACAGGCACATGCACATGCACAGGCACAGGCGCAGGCTCAGTCTCACTTCGGACAGCAACAAAGGCCTTCGCCACTGAATACTCAGCAGCCGTACCTAGATCAGGAGATGCCAGGAAGAGTGGCCGCTGAGGGAGCAGCTGGATTGCCGCCGCAGACACCGCACACCCTCGACTCAATCAACAAGATCCAGGACATTCAGCGCGATGTTCTCGAGCTGATGGGCAAGGTAGAGCAGTTCAAGGGCAGACGCCAGGATAAGGAATATGTCTACTTGGACGAGATGCTGACTCGGAACCTGCTCAAGCTGGACACCATCGACACGAACGGAAAGGACAGCATTCGCCTAGCCAGAAAAGAAGCCATTAAGTAAGACCTCCACACAATGAAGCTCAATTCGTGTTTACTAACACAGCTTTTTTATTTCAGATGCATTCAGGCCTCTATTAATGTGCTGGAGGCCAAGGCCGAGGAGAATGCGCGGGCAGCGGCAGGGCCCGCAGCTACAGCTACAGCATCCACTGCTGAAGAGGCGGTGAAGCCGGAGACGGCTGCTGCCTCAGACACCGCTGCGCAAGTTGCTGAGCCAGTGACCTCACAACCACAGGATGCTACGAAAATTCAGGAGCCCATCCCCCTGCCGCCGCCACCAAATTCCGCAGTTCCAGAGGGAGCACCAGCTGCCGAAGCGCCTGAAGAGCAGCAACCTGCTACGTTAGCTCCTGGCGAGGCTAGTCAGAGTGCCGCCCAGACCGGGACGACTACATCGACGTCGGAATGATGAACACAGCGCCTCTCCAAAACAACCGTTTCGAGGCAGCTACGAAAACTAACCAAATTCAAGTGACAGGGAGGAGATCGGACAGATCATTAAGCGGAAGGGCCGCGACTCAATTGGGACTCATTAAAGGACAGCGCAAGACTTGATTTGACAGAATTCGAAGTGTATCTAAATAAAAGGGAGCTAGCGATGTACCAATCTTTGCTAGAAATTCGTTGGGGTTCGTACACATGACAAACTCGTACTATGTAAGCATGCAAATCTCATGTGACAGCAGGGTTCAGTGTGATAAACACTCATCCCACTCATCCGCACTCGTCATGCACCATATATAGATTAGACTAGTAGGGAAATTGATACTGAGAAAAGTGCCTGCAAAAACGCAATTCGGAAGTTAACATAACGAAAACGATTTTGTTGCAATTCGTTTGCCCTACCATTTAAAGAGCTGATTATATTTAAGCGAAAGATCACCATGATCATTATTTTGAACCCGAGTCTAATTTTTATACGTATGTATTTTGTGTCAGACAGCCGCCGGCAGAGCGCAGAGCTGGGGGCAGCAAGTCGCCGTATGATCTCATACAAATCTACAGCAATTGCGCTTGGTTGCCACCGCCACTTCCACCCGAAAAGCACACCAACACCACTTACAGGGCACCACTTACGGCTTTGCTGCAGTTGAATTGTTAAACAAAGAAAATCACTTGTGGAACAACTATGATTAAACTATTTATGCTACTAATTAATGCGAGAATAAATGTAGATATTGTTGACCAAACGTTTTACTGTTGCACAATTACCAAAATTTATTATCGAAAGGTTTAATAACGTTCAATATTACAATATGTTTACAAAAAGCCCCGGGAGCTGGGATGGAGCGCATCTTAAATACTGACTGAGTGGTGAGACTCTATATAATAGATATCTAAAGAACTTTTTAAAAGGACGCAACACGGCTTTTGCAATCAAAGCCAAAACAATGATATAATATGCATGTATGTATACACAAATGAGAACAACAAATGAATGGTTCGTACATGTATATGGTTTGGAGTACACGTTATATATGTAGGTATGTAGTAAAAAACAGACGCGTGATGTACGATAAAAATCTTATAGTCGCATACAGTCATCGTTGGATCTCTTTTAGGTGTATCGCATTATTGTTCAAGAGTGTGTAGTACGGGCAAAGTATTTAAGTAGCTATAGTCCGGATCTAAAATATAGTGGCTAGAGGCTAGCTGCTGTTGTAGATGTCTAGCAAAAGGGTGTCCCAGCTGCTTGGCACTTGGGAATTCGCCTAGTTGATTATCTCGACATAATTTGCCGGAAACAGTCCATAGGTTCCATCAGGGCCAAGGCCCTGCCACCATCCCTCATCGATTTGATCGATATGTGTAATGACATCGCCTGGATCGAACGTTATCTCTGACTCGTCGGCTGCCTGATAGTCATAAAGTGCTCGGGCTCGCAGACCTAAATCGCCAAGGCTCTCCTGACAAATAAAGTCGTCCTCGTTCACCAAATCCGTTACTGCAATATGTGTTAAGTAGCTTAGAATATTCTTTGAATAACAGCGCAAGCCTTTGTAAAACTTACGGGCGTTTCTTTCTAACGTGCTCAGCCCGCTTGTCTTCGTCGATTGCGATTGCTGCACGGTGACTGACACTTTGGTGCGAACTTCCTCCTCGTGTTCCTGGTATACAGCTGTGTCCGTTTCATTGGAAGATGTGGTCTCATCGGGAGACTGCGACTGCAGTGAGTTTGTTTTACTGTGCGGCGATCGCTTGATAGTCGAGAACTGCTCGCTCTCGTGGGCCAGCGGCATGTCGTCCACCGGTTGAGTCTCCTCCACCTCGGCAATTGCAGAGATGACCTCGGCAGCCACAGGAGGAGCAGCAGCAGCAACTGACGTGGGAGTCTCCACCGGCAGCGGTTTGGTGGGAGACACTGCGCGTGGTGGTGAAGGCACAGGTGCGTCTTGAGGTTGATTTTGGTTAAATACGTTTATGCGCTGAGCAATAGAGTTGCGTGCTGGTTTCGCTGGTGGTTGTGTGTTCAGTCTGCAAAACAAGGGGAAACCTTAGTTTAGGATCAATTAGGTGAGTTGACCGCCTACTTTGACTGAAGCTGGCCTTCACTGGTGTGCTTGGTAAACATGGCCTTGGCAGCACCCACACGCGAGCCAATCAATTCGCGGGCTTCCTGGTTTCTTGCTTGACGCATGCGCTCCGCATCAGTCAGATTATTGGCAAATCCTGGTGCGGTTTTCTCCGGACTAAGTGGCTGCGGGGAGCTGTGAACGATAGTGCGCATTATTGATAAATAGCAGAATTTGATAAGTAAACTATGTCGAATTTTAATTACGTTTTTATGGGAACGTGGGCTGGCTGGAGCTTGGAGCTGCTTATAACCAACTTTTCTCGCTCCTTATGCTCCTTTTCCTCACGGCTGCGTTGTTCTAACTCCAGCTTCTGCAGCTCCATACGTTTTGCTTCTTTCTCCGCCTCTAGGCGACGCTTCTCCTCAGCCTCTTCCTTCTTCCAGAAGTCCTGCATGACACTGGCGTTGAGTTCCTTGGTTGGAATGACTCGGGTGTAGTTGGTTCCGATCGGCGCCTTCTGTTCCTCCATGACCCCACGCGGCTCTTTAAAGCTGTAAGCTGAGCTCACAGTGCTCAGCTTCTTGAGGAGCCGTTCCAAGTCGATGTCATCCTCGTTTCGGGCGTTAATTGTCAGGTGTGCCCCTGAAAGCAGATTGCCCACATCGCGGATGTGGTTAGCACAAGTGCCCTTACGTAGCACAGGTGCCCCCTCTCCCTTTATATGGGCCATCGGGTAAAAACAACCAGGGTTAGACTATGCGTACGGCGATAAGATTACTCGGTTGAATCACCTGCCAGTTGATGAGTAAGTACTTGTTGAGGCCAGTTTTCGGGTCTTCTATGCGAACGAAGGCGTACATGATCTTGCCGCTGTTGAGGTCCTCGCTGAGCTCCTCCACTCCGCCGTCGCCGCTTCCCACGACCTTCAGCTCGTTAGTCTGACCTTCGTAGCCGAACAGTGACCAATTAGTATCGCTCTTGTCGTCCAGCACATCCTTCCATGCGGCCACGATCTGGGACCGATTCTTTTCGAAGCTAACGGCCATGATTCGCGTCTAAACAACGACCTGGAACAAAGAAATCTTTGCAAGCTTTCACTAGCTCGCCTTATATGGGTGCTCGCGACTTCAAGTGAAAGTCAACGCCCCACCACAACTCCCGGTCTTTCTGCTAGCCTCGGCTCAAATTTTAATTAAATGTCCAACTGCTGCAGCCGCTGTGCAATCAGACACACAGAACCACCAGCAGAACAACAAAAGTAATGACGGGCGATTGATTTTCCAGTTCCCGTAAGTGGCCAAATGTGTGAAACTTCTGTTCTTTGCCAAAAGACTTAGACCTAAATCGGCACTTGGAATCTAAGATTGCGCTTCGGCGACTTTGCTCTTTATTTGTTAAAGAATTTGGATTTATCTTTCTAATTTCCTGCTCGCTGGCGGCGACCTACACAATTTTTTGCAACAACTGGGTGGCCAGCGTGACCGTCTTTGGATCCATGAAATATGCCAACTCCTTTAAAAAATGTACTGCAAAATACGGGCAATGATAAGTCGCGTTCACCAGAACAAAACGATCACTGATCAGTGATGTATCAGTAAAACGTGAATAGGTTTCATCTAGTAATCGGTCATATTTTAATTTAAAAATATAAAAAATATATTAAATAAAAAATTTAATAACCAACTGCTACTGGAAAAACATATAGTCAATTACAAACGTTAATATCCCGACTTTCAATAGCCAAAACGTATCGTACATATGAAAAACAAAGATTTTTTTGCTTCAAAACAAACCAAATACTTTAATCAACATTTAACTCACAGATTTTTAATTTATGCATGCAAATATATGAAAATTAAGTTAAATTAAATCTTAATGAATTGAAATTGTTAGTATTAAAATTAAATTTATAAAAATATTGATGATTGTTACTTGAACCATGCATATAAGCTTTAGCTTATAAAAGCTTTAGCTTATAAACAAAAAGAAAGTGGTAAATAAATTCAATTTAATTAAATAAGAACAATCGCCCTGAAATCTATCGGTATCGTAAAATTTCGCGCCAACAATCAGCTCGTACAAAAAAGGACAAGGTTTCCAGGCATAATATGTGGTCTTACTTTCAATCAGCTGTGATATCTGAATCAGGCTAATAACTCATCTGCGCACAATGACCACAGATGCCGTTACCCAGATGGTCTCGATGTGTCCAACATTCTGGCCGTGATCGACAACGAGGGCACGGAGTTCGTCTACTAAACTACTACTAACTAACACATGTTAGTTTGATGGAAATAGGCACCAAGGCTTCCAAAGCGATTTAACCAAGGCAGGAAAAATAAAATGGATTGAACAGCCAAAGCCATTCAATTACTTTTGGATATGTGGGAGCAGAATATCAGCGTGCGCTAAAATATTCATATTTATAAGAATATTGCAGACGAAATGTCATGATATGGTTCCGAATAAGAATATTAATCTTAAAGTGAACTAGATTGTATTACTCGAGAAAATGCTTACTAAATATTCAAATTTAAAAACCGCGTTGATGTTATTATATGTTATATTAAGGTTATTATATGTATTATTATTGGAAAAATGTGTTTGAAGGGGTCTCCAAGTAGCAGTTGGTCTCCTAGCTCCATCCACCATTTCTCTTTTCTTTTCCAACGGTGATTGTGATTGCAATGCGAATGTAGTCTACTAGAAATCAATTTGCTCCATTGTTATCGATTACACTTTAATGACGAAAGTAACGAGAAATGATATCCCTGTATCCCAGAGCCATCTAGAATACAAAATGATAGTCTCAGACTGAAACATGAATATACTATATATATATATATATATATATATATATATATATATATATATATATATATATACTATACTATTTGTGGCGAAGCAACTTAACCAAAAGTGCACTAACAATTTTGTTAACACAACATTTTGACCCGACTAGGTTCCTATTGCTGTTTTGACGTGATAGTTGGAGAAAATTGCACATCGGTAAGCAAAAAAAATACCAAAATAAACTAATGTATTCGTGAGTATCGAATAAATTCACATTACTTATTTATAACATAACTGATTTTCACTGCTAGGTTAACACGAAAAAAATACAGCGATTATTTCAATATGAAGAAAATACCACCCTAGTAGAAACGGTACGAAAGAAAAGCTTTTAGAACACAAGGTTATTTTGTTTTACTATCACGATAGTTCAAGATGAATTTATGGTGCCGGCCAGAGCCAGTCCACCAATGTTATCGATAGTGTCATCGAAGTTTTATCAGCTCTAATAGTATGTATTTTGGATTATTTCGTATATAAATAAAAAATTGTTCCGTCCAGAGAAAACTATTTGGATTGATCAGGAGTATTCTCCAACAGCAAGAATCAGCTGCGAGTCCGAACCACGAGATCTCGGAGGTGTCCCAAGGCAAAAGGTAAAGTCGGCTGCAATTTCTGTAGTTGGTCGAGTGGATGTGTGAACTGAGATGGTTTGGTAGCTGCAGACGCTGACCTGGCTAGCTGGCTGGCTGGCCTGCTTGGCAACAATATCGAAGTTAGCTGGCTGCTGTACTTGGTCATTGCCAAAATTTCCGCCGCCCCACCGCGTTCGTTGTCATCAGCGCGGTCTCTTAAACCTGTCCCAACTGCATCGTGCTTGCGCCGCCAACCCCTCCCCCGTCATCAGATGGCAACCGTTTGGCAGCAGGATTTGGCCGTACTTGTTTTCAAGTCAGTCGGAGAGTCTGAGCGATGAGCCAGCGTCAGTCTTTGTTCGGTTCGGTGGGGATTGGCTTGGTTTCGTTCCATTTACATACACGCCAGTGCATCCAGGCTCCGCGATACACAGTATCCAGTTTGCGACCGCTCTCCGATACGTGTGTGTGTGCACATGCCTGCGCCCGCCCCCGTTCCGCACACCCATCCCAGTGCCTCCGTCTGTGTGCGCCTGCTCATGGTCAATTTCTTTGCATTTTCAGTGTGAAACTCATGCGGTGCAGGTCGCAGGCGGAGCAGCAGCAGACCACCAGACCAAGCCCACGTTCATAGACTCCAGCATGGAATCGGCGCTGGATGTGCTCTTCAGAGCGGCGAACATGGTGCAGAACAACACGAGCGGTGAGTGAACAAGCGGGTGAGCCCTGGTCATTAACCAATTCCATTTGAAAGCGATCGTTGTTGTAAGTTAACACAACTCACAACGGGAATATCGCCACCCGAGGGGGCGGCCTAAACTGGCCCGAGGTTACCCTCAGATCTTATATGACTTTCACCTTTCTGCCACCGAAAGGCCCGAAGAGTTTTTCGTATTCCAACAATGTGCTCCCGCCAAGTCGCAGTGTTCTCTACCCACTACCCACTACCCCTACACTCTTCCTGACGCATGATTCACGATTGGCGCAGGGCCCTTCCCGCAGGGCATCATTTTCGTACATAACTGCGATCTTTCGTTTAGACAGGCCTCCAAGTGTCTACTCACTCGGGGGCGGGGGCTTCGTTCTTGGGGTCGCTGGATAAACACTCAGGGCAGCACGGTATACAGTTCGGGACGGGCGATTCTTTTCTCCGAGCACTGTGCGATCGCGTAAACACTCGACAAATCCGAAAAATGTTTTATTTTTGTAAAAAAAATACACAAAAAACGACAACAAAACATTCCAACAAAATGAGTTTGCGGCGCATTCCGATTCCGATTTTCATAAATGTGTCAAATGCCGCATTTTCGATGGCCACAGAGCGACACACAGACATGAGCCAGCCCCTGCATACATATGAACATGCATATATAAATACAGTTGCGGTCGAGATAATAGCACTGAAAAATCATATTGTTGTTTAAAATATACCTTAAAATAAATAGCTTTCTTTCTTATAGCTTTTGTTTTCTAAACTGTTAAATAAAAGGGTATATTTATTGTTAAATTCGAGTCAAATCAGAAAACATATTTGCACATCCTATATATATAGGCCGATTCCGTTCAAATAAAAAAAATGCCGGTTCAGAATATCATATAAATTGGCGGCAGCTATATGATATAGGCGTAAATAACTATTCCTTAATGCATATATGCTTAAAAATAAATAAATAAATTTTCTTAATAAACTTATATAAATACTATATGATATAGAGGTCCGATAAAAAAAATACAAATCGGGCAAGTTAAGAATTTGCTGACTCACAAGTCACGGCTGTGGGCACTACTGGTTTAAACAATTTATTAGTGCTTCTCTAAAGGACAAGATATTTTCATTTAGTTGAAGCTTTCCATATTATTATTATTATTTCTTAAGAGATAATTTCTTGGCCGCAGCTGTGCACGGCGTGAATTGTAAGTCCGATTCATGGATCGTGGCAGGGAGCAGGGCGGGGCAGCTCTTATCAATAACCAGCGCCGTAGTAGCCGTAGTTGCCACTGTGGCTGACGATCACGAATTGTGGATGGTCGCATCTCACACATGTGTGTTCGTACGGGTATTGCATATTTTTGCACTGGCGACATATCTTTAATACTTGCAATTTGCATTCTCAGAGCCCGCTGCTCCGTCCGTCCCCGCAGCCCGCTTACCGCTTCCCGCTTCCCGCACCAATCCCGAAGACCGCCCGCCCCCAGCGCGACAAACAAGCGCACCGAGCGAGGCGAGGCGACGCGACCGCGTGACATGCCAAAGAAATTCCCGGCAGAGAAGACTTTGCTCAGAGCTCAGAGCCCGTATAGTATTTGGCGCGCTGGGGCGTAAATATGTGTATAATTGCTAAACAAAAAACAATTTGATTAGGCATGTTCTCTGGGCGGGCAATGTAATTGCACAACTCACAAATGGACGATAAGCCCGCGGCTTGTCCGGCGGCTCTGTTTGGGCTTTGATTTCGACCCAGTTCCCGATCGGTGCGGAGCGGGACAGCTGATAATGCGACGACGTGGAGCTTTTCACCCACTTCCTCTTGCACTTCCACATGCAAATCGGGAGGAGAGAAAGCGGGAAGCGGGAAGCGGGGGAATGGAATTCCGATAATAAACCCAATTAATGTTTATGTGTGTTTCTGTTTATTTACCCATTGGGAGATGGCTTTATCAGCCATAATTCTGAATATTTGACAAATCACTCTGCCGGTATGTGCCTATGTATATGTATATGTATACTGCGTACAATTTATGTGATAGCTCCCGCTCGTCGTCGGCCAGAAAGAGAAATGTTTCCAATGCTCGAATAAATTCTTGGACATCGCATGCGATTCGTCCATTGAGGTGTTCGCTGTGGCCCATGGGCCGACACCTTGCTCAGTGTCCAATGCCCAATGCCGCCTTTTTGTTCAGTTAGCACAGATGAGCGCTAGCCGCTGTAATGGGCTGGTAGTTGGGCCGATTTGATTGATCGGAGGCATCCAAATTCGAAGTGCAGTGTCGTTAACCTGGCCATGATTAATGAATTTGTCATAATCGAATACGGCATTACGGCACGGATTCCGTTCTTCATAAATCACGCGTAGAAAAGCGGGTTCGATCTGCGCGGATCGGCCGTTAATTAAGCTGCCATTCCATTGTCCGCCGAGGAGCCGACTCTGGGCCATAATTAATAAACAAATAGTTACACAAATTGTGGCCTGTACAAGCGTGCGCTAGTATGGACGGACCGACCTCCGCACAAAAGAAAAATTGTGGCAATTTTGAGCTTGGCCAGGCACAGCTGGAGACGGACACCGACCTCTGAACGGGTAGATCATGGACTGGGACGGACTGGAAAGGGGGCTGAATCGACGGCTCATCAGGTAATGTACATGGCCTTTCGATTCTCCGTTTTCGCCAGTGCCAACTCTGTGGGCCAACACTCTCTTCCTTTTACTTGCAACGACCAAACGGTGCGCATAATTGCCGTAAATCTCGTCCAGAAGAAAATCAAACAGCCAGCGAAACCAGTTTGGACACTGGGATAGGATGGGATTGGGTAGGATCGGGACGGGGCTGTTGGTGGGAATGGGAATGGGGATGGGGATGGGGACTGGCACTGAGATTCGGACTAGAGCACCACCTTTCTTTTTGCTACTGCTACCGCTACCGCTACTGCTGAGAAGTCTTGCTCCGACTTTTATTTATTTATTTACAAATGTTACATTTGCCTATTTGCGCAACGCGCTTTCTCATCGACTTTGGCCACAAAGGTGCAGTGGTAGAATCAACCGGTGGCCGACAATATCCGAATATATATATATGTATCCAAGTTGCCTCAGATTGGCAGACGATTAAAAATTCGGAAAAATGTATTGAAATTTTTCTCACGCCTGATTTAGCACCGGATGATATTTTATAATGACAACTATATTTATGTTATTGTTAGTTTTGCTATTTGCCGTCGCCGCTGCTGTCGATGTTGCTGTTTCTTATTGTTTTTGTTGCTGTTCTGGGCAATCAAAAACCAGTTTCTCCTCAAATCGCGCGCACGCTCGAGTTTTATTTAAATTTTGAACTGGTTTGCCGCTGATTTGTGTTGTCTCCGCTGCGTATATATTATGTACCCACTAGATATATACATATATTAGATTGTTAGATTTCACAAACAGCAACAAACCCAGACGGGGACTGGGCCTGGGACTGGCACTGGGACTACACACTGGAAGTGTAGCTAGGTTATAACATAATTCGCCTTGTTGGTATCGACGAGTTCTGGATACAGGCGGCCATCTCATCTCATCTCATCTCGCCTGTGTGTCATCATCTTTACGATCTTTAAAGTAGCAGAGCTTCTGTGGAGGAGAAGCTCTCGCTGACTTCCGCACTGCCATTACGGTGACCCACATCGTCCGGGAAGGGATCTCAGGTTACTCCACCGACGGCCGATTTCCAAACAAACAAATTTCAATTAGCAAAGCATTTTCCAGAGTTTTGTTTCTGTTTGTGTTCTTTTCCAGCTGTAAACTGAATAAGTACCGAATCGATGGAGAAATATTAAGTTGCTGCTTAGCTTGTCATTCGGCCAGCTTAGGAAATATCAAGTTGAGCAACCTCCCTTAGGTTCAAGAAGAGTAAGGTAAAAGTAACTTCTGACTAGGTCAGGCATTATCGGAGATAATTCTGATGCTGATTCTTCTTACATATTCCACAAGGGAGGGGACTTCCACTTGACTTCTTTCCCTAAGTGTGTGTAGACTGTTTCCAGTCCGACTCCTCTTGGGTGTACAATGTTTGGATTTCGATAATTGGCCCCCATTGTTGTTGGCCAGCCAGTGAACTCTTCTGCCCTAGTGTGGGTTTTTTTTGTTGCTGATGCCGCTGTTGTCATTGTTTTTAGCTGCTTTATTTTTCGCCATGATTGCCATTCGATTGACCTCGTTGCGCATGCGTGCGCATGTTTCACGCTACACTACAAATATTCGCGCAAAACAACAATAGCAGCACTGCCAGCAATAACAATAACCACAGGCCGAGCTCGCTGGATGATGAGTAAGCGCGCCGAAGCCGAAGCCGAAGCCTAGGAGCTGGCTCACTCTGCTACTCTACGATCCGTGCGTCTGTCCATTACTCAGCCATGGCTCGAGCTCGATTTTGTTTAATTTTCGGTTTCTTCCCCTCGCAGAGACGTGGTACAGAAAATTGCACATTTTTAGCGTGGATTAACAAACGACGATGGGGAAATATGTATGCAAGGAGAAAAGGAAAAACAATGAGCTGTAAGCTGGGAAGTATCGATCGATTGCCGGATGGCGCGAGATCAACAGCTGAGCTTGTGCAAGTCAGGCCGGGCCAAGTCAGGCCATCTGATCGGCGCCCAAGTGTACGAGGCCTGGAACCGACTCTGTTCCACCTCGGACTCTCCTCTTGGCCTCCTCTTGGTTGCTGCTGCTAATGTCGCTGCTGCTGCTGCTGTTGCAGTGGCAGTAGCGATTCATTCGCTCGCAACAGTAGTAGTTGTACTACAAATCGGGCGTAAAATTTCATGGGCCTGCTATTGAATTAAAAACGAGTTTCCTCCATGCCCCATGTTTCAGTTGCTTTTGCTATTGTTATTGGTCTCAGCTCTCCGCCGCTGCCCGAGTGTGCTGCGCTTTATTGCCGTTTTCTAGCTGTAGTTGTAGTTGTAGTTGCAGTTGCAGTTGCAGTTGCATCAATGGTAGCTGTTGCTGCTGCTGCCGCTCTGTACAAGGCCCACACACACGAAGCTACCGCAGTGACAGACCCACCGATTGCCGTGGCGCGAACTAAGCCAAACAGAGCCGAGCCGAGCCCAAAAACTGCCGCGAACATGCAGTACAGCCGACCTATAGCAATACGGGAAGCCACTCTGCGCAGGGCAGCACTGGAGGCAGTGCGTCGACGCTGGGTTACACTTTCACAATGTATTGCTATATACTTGCTAATGTGCCAAAGTAGGCAGATGCTTTGGCTTTCCAGGGCCCCGTTTTAGAGGAATTTTAATGCAAGACTTTTTAGTTTATTCTCAGCACTACAGCGGTTACTTAAAAACTAACATAAAATCGAAATATGAAATAGAAACAATTCCAAGAGGTAACATTTTTGTTTTAAATATATCTTTGAGTCCCTATAGAGTCCTGCCTATGAAGAACAATCATTTCGGTCCTATGTAGTTAATATCTACGACCCTCTTATTATTTTTACTTAAAAAGTTTTATAGCTGAAAATCAGTTATCAATTTATCATTCCTAACTTACGGATTGTAAAAGGAAAAATAATCGTAATAAGGTGTACAATGGTTTTTTACTTGAAATAAACCAACGAATTACTAACCCTGTGGATAAAAAATATAAAATGCAAACCAGGAGAGCTGGGACTCTGAAAATTTAATGAATGAGGCAAAATTAAGCACCGCTCAATAAAAAAAACACAATTAGAGAGTTGGGTTAGTGCATATGTCTGACTTATAACTAATAACCAACCTCCGCAAGGGGAAAACCTATTATATGGCCGCAATATCGTTGCAGTGAATAGGCCATTGGTTGCTCAATATAAAAGCATATATATTTTTAAAACTTCCTTCTTACTTTCCTTTATTTCCACTTAATATGAAATAAGTTTTGTATGCTGCCGTTGTACACAAAACTTCAAATTATTCCGTTGCCTGTGCGGTTCCGTCTACCTTTTTCGCAAAAATAAAAAAACAGATCCACATTTGTATATGGAGTTTTGGTCGCAGTTAAAAAAATATTTTTGTGTGTGACAAAACTCTGGGTAAACAGTATAATGAGCCCCAAAGAAAAGAGCGGGAAAGCCAAATTAAAGAACGCCCACAGCCTGTGCTGCTTGGATCCAGCCCAACCCAAGTCGCAGCTCACTCGCATGCCCAGGCCGAAACCCTAACCGAGACCCAAGGCCCAGCCGGGGAGGCTCAACTGCGGGGCGCCGACCATATAGACTGTGGCCAATTCTCAATTTCTGCCATTTCGTTACCCTTTTGCCCAATTTGCCAAGCCTGAATTGAATGGGCGAACCGCGGGAGGGGCGTGGCCGGCTGCCACATCCTACGGACAGGCCTGAACCCCTTTCCCTGTGCACGGCCAGCTCTCAGTTTTAGTTTTTCAATTACCAAATCAGCGAGCAAGCTCAGATCCGAAATCCGCCGAGCCGCCGATCCGCCGAGAACGAATGGAGAGGGCCAACAAGAGCCAAAACGGAAATTGGTAAGAGGAGAAAAAGAAGAAAACAGAAAACAGAAAACAGAAAACAACATGGGCCGAATGAGCCACACCAGCAACAACAGGAGCCCCAGCAACTACATACAAGAACCCCAGCGACAGACAGGCAACAACGAGGGGAAATTGGCGCAAGTGCAAATGGCTTTTAAGGCCCCAAGTCTCCACAGCCGAGCCCGGTGGAGACTTGCCCGAGTCGCGAGTGGAGTGGAGAGGCGAATGGAGAGCGCAGACGAAGGCTGCAAAAGAACACGAACCCGAAGACGGACGCAGCCGAAGCCGAAGCCAAGCCCGAAGCTGGAGCTTTGGAAGATCAAAGCTGGCCCCAGTCCCAGTCGCAATCTTGAAGTCGCCGCTCGCCGTCGATCAGTTCGAGTTAGTCCGTCGGAGCCGCCAGTTCGTCTTGGTGCTGCGGTCGCCTGCCAGTTGCCTGGTTATTGTTATTGCTCTTGGCTATTGCTGCTCGCGGTGTCGTTGTCGTTGTCGTCGTCGGTGGAACGTGCGCCCAGCTCAGTACGTGTGTGCCAGTGTGTGTGAGCCGTGCTCTACGATCGGGTCCGGAGGTTTCTTCTCCGAAAGCGAAAACTGTTCAGTTGGCGCTCAAGTTCAGTTGGCGATTTGTCGATTTCTATGCAAATCATTCCTCGGAAGAAACACATATAACCCAGAGCCACAGCCAGAGCCAGAGCCAGAGCCGCCATAACAAAGACCAGGCCAGAAAAAGAGCGTGCTATTTTTATTTTGCTAAATGTCGACTCGAGGCTCACGTCGGCGGAGCAGATCAGCGGACACAGAGACAGAGACAGGGACGGAGACGTAGACTTGCGAGAGACTGTAACCCGAGTCGCCGTCCACGACAGAGAAGAAACAAAAAGCTGGAAAAAACAACAAAAAATAAAACAGACAAACAGAAACAGATTGTATCTGTATCTATAGTCGCGACTTGCGGTCCGTGTGCGCACATTCGCTTGGCTGCATCTGTATGCGTATCTGTGCCGCGTCTGCGTCTGCGTCCGCGGCAAAGCGCAAAAAGTAATCATAAACTAAAGGGAAAGATAAGCAAATAAATAAAAAGTCCACCGCTCCCAGCCGCCGCGGAGTGTCGATAGACAGCCCCCGAAAGAAGTGCCTTTTGATTCGCCGCGAGTCAGCTGAGTCGGCTTAGGCGGCAGCGATGTAAGCGTAAGCGCTTCTCCGACCAGCAATCGACGGACGGCCTGCAATCAGGAAGGAAGCAGCAGGAAGCTCCGCAGAGCGGGAAGCGAGCGCGATCTTTGAGCTTTGAGCCATGGAATATCTTTGCATACTGAATGCCTTCGAGCAGAACTACTACAACCGCATCAAGGAAATAGAACGCTTGGCCGCAGCGGCAGCTGCCGCCTCCTCGTCGTCCCCCGCCTCATCTGCCTCGCCCGCCTCGTCCACAGCCTCCACATCCTCCGCCTCATGCTTGAACGGCCCGTCAACCTCCTCGGCCGCCTCCTCCACAGCCAGTTCGCCAAGCTCGGCAGCGCGGGAGGTGGCCCATGCAGCCGCTGCTCTGGCTGCCTCTCAGAGATTGGCCGCTTATCAGGGTCATGGGCCTGGGCAGGGGCAGGGGCAGGGACTGGGGCAAGGGCAGGGACAGGGACAGGGACTGATGTACCAGCAGCTGCAACAGAACCACCCACTACGAGCTAGTACCGGCACTCACCAGTCCCAGCCAGCCTCGGATCCGAATTCCTCCAACATGGCCAACAGCCTCCTCTGGCAGCCCTGGCGCGATCTCCAGCAGGCTGCCGCCATGCATCACCAGCTCTACAGGCAGCAGCAGCAGTTCCACAAAGGTTCGTTTTCCTGGCACATTCTAGCGAGCTTAAAAGGGGAAAAATCTCCGCTAAAGATGAGCTGGGTCAGTGACACAATACCAATTGTTGATTGCTCTCTAAATCTCAGAAATATAATGGTGCAAATTAGGTGATCCCAAATCTCATCTCTCTCCTGACGATAGGTCCAGATTATATTTCGATGGAAAATATGGAAAATAAGGGAAGGTAGCAAGTTCCGGTGATCGCACCCATAGTACCCTTTCAACGCAATGACATAATCTAAAACTTTCCGGTTTTGTTTTATTTTTCAAAGTTGATTTTAATATTGGATTGCCAGATTGGCCAGTCTTAACTGACCTAGTATTTATTATAATTGGTTAACACATCCACAAAATTTCCAGTTTTCTCAAGATATCTCTTAGAAACAGGGAAGTCTAGCCTAAAGCACAATGCAATCTTTTATTGTGACTGACCCACATAAATGATAACTGTGTATATATAAATTAGAAATATTTAAAGCATGAAAAGTTAAAGTGATAAAACTACAAGTAATAGCTGATTATCTCAAATTGATGTTCTAGTAGTTCGGATGAAAGTCTCTAATAAAAAATATTATATTTAGAATGTACTTTCAATGCCCAATATGAATTCCCAGCAAGATTTGATATACTTCATAAGGTGGGATATATTTCCTTAATTATCTCAAAGAATACAAAGAGCCTTGGATTTCTCGGAGTTAACACTCCATGTATTTGCATGGCCCACAACCGATGGGGTTGAGGTTAAAACAGACAAAGTCCAATTAAGACCAACTTGGAGTTCTGGTGAGGCCCAAGCAGAAGCACCTGCTGCTCACGTGAAGAGAGCCTGCTAGGTCCCAACACAGTGCTGAAGTTCAATGGTTCGGAGAACGTGAGGTTTGCCTCTGACCATGATAAGTACTCACTTCCCTGCTGGATGGGATCGGGTTTCGGAAGCGGGCTGCTCTGATTCGGCTCGGTTTATCTTCGTCGGAGGCGATGTGACGGGCAACGTGTGGCTAGGACGTGATGGCGACGGTATTGGCAACAGCGGCAATCGGTCACGCCGGCTGGAAGCGACGTCCGTCTCTGTCTCCGTCTCCGCCTCCGCCTCCGACTTCATTTGACTTGTGCGATCTGGAAAATTGGTAACGAAATTGGCAACACTTTTACTACGCTCCGCACCGGCTCCGTCGCGTTCGATTGGCGTCGATTGACACACACTCCCAACTCCCAAGCGTCACACACTGCCCGCAGGCTGCCCCGTCGCCCGCCAACCGTGTTAATTGGCGACATTGCACAAATCACACAAATGCTTTCAATTACATGGCGACGCCAGGCAAACACAAAAACGGCCAGAGAAAGAGCAAAAAATGAGCGCCTGTTTAAACATTAAACCTCCATAAAAAATGGTTGAGGAGCTCCGGCGGAAGGGGCCGGGTGGGGCTGAAGCTGGAGCTGCTGTGCTTGGCTCGACTCGGTTTTATTTTGCTTTTGTTAATTTGTTGACATATTAAAACCAGATTTGCAATCAACTCGGGCAGCGGGTAATGCGGGTACAGCGGTGAATGGTGGGCAGTGGGGGCTCCGTAGCTCCGTAGCTACGGGCATGACTCACGAGCCGGCACGAGAAATAATATGAGGCGACCGACGGTGATAGAGAAATAAATATGTATAAAAGCTATGAGAGGAGCAGCCACAACTAGTTTGCATAAGCAGCAAATGTGGCTCGTTCTTGTCGTGGACTGAGCTTTTTATGCCCGGTGCCCATAGGGAACAAGGGTATTCTAAAACGTATATAACAAGATGTGTGTATATTCTGGATCAAAATAACTAGAAAGTGTGATTTAGCCATGTCAGCACTTAGAGCACAGAGATCTTAGAAGTTATGACTTCCATGTCTTTGGTGACCGCATTCTCATAGGTAGCACACTGATTGAGTTTTTAGAATTGGCCACGCCTACTACCTACTACACACTTCCAAAAGCTTTAAGCACCAGGTACCTCACAGTCGAGACTCAACTTCAATTGCTTGTATTGCATGTAGGTGGCGTAGGTTCGTCTTTAATGCTCTCACTACCCCAATTGCCACCCTTGATTCCGACACTACCCTTCTGTTCTCATATTTTCTGTTATTTTGAACCCACGAACAACTAAGCTTGCTTTTGTATCTGATATCTGTTGATAAATTGTAGAGCAGAGCTGCCCATGAAGAGTGTTCGGATTACTTCCTTGGTGGCATGAAGCGAAGAGGCGCCTACCTTTGGAATTTAATGTTATGTCAACAATAACAGAAATGTTTAAACATTGCTTACATATATATGTATATTCTTTTTTTTTGTTAATTTAAAGAACCGTGGCTTTTATACAACTTACACTCTGAAGTAGAGAATAGAAATTGTAATAATGCATTTAAATATTTGTAGGGAAACAGTCTTCTGAAAAGGCTTACCTAGTCCAGTTCAGTATAATTTATATAATGTATATAAGTATATAATAATTTTGGCAAAGCCAAATCCTTTGAATGAATAGCTCTGATGGCTAATCAAGCTGTGGAGGCTGATAGCCTACATTTGCTTAAAAATGTCAATGGCTAGATTTGGTCAATTCGGGCGGACTCTAAAAACTTCAATGCTGTTTACAGCATTTATAAACTTTTATTTCCTTGTGTTTTGGTTTTTCTAAGCCGGTACTCGTGTATTTATAATCATAAATAAACAACTGTGTTAACTTTAAGAACAGCTTTTGATATACTCGTTGACTTCCAAATAACATTAGAAAGATCTTTTTCCAAGCGTATAATATTTGAAAAATCCAACAAATTTAAATTAATTTTACATGCTCTAGATGTTTATTAGAGCTTTGAATACAAACTAAACTCTTTGAATACAAACTAAAAATAGTTTTGCAGCCGCAGAAACCTACAGTCGAGTGTTCTTGCACCGTTTGACTTTCAAATAAAATTTCTAAAAATAACGTAGAAATAAAAAGTCTAATGATTCAAATGAAATTACAAGGCACATGGAGATGGCTAATTCATTGTTTATAATTTTGCATAACTTATGAAAAACTTTAATTAAACAGAGCGGAAGGCAAAAGAAAATGTTGACAACACCCAAAAAGACAGATGTCGCTAGGAACATATTGAGCAACACCTATTTGTGCTGCCAATATATATATGTGGCAAAGGTTTAGCATGCACAAAAACTTTTTTTTATTCTCTAATGATTATCCGATTTCACCAAATTTTTAGGGCATATTTATTTAATTTAAACCCCGATTATAGTTTTGTTATTTCACGAATTTCGAGAGCTTTAGTGGGCGTGGCCAAATTTTGCAATAAATTTGATCTGCGAATGTTGTAACTAAATTTGGTAACTCTCGCTCTTATAGTCTCTGAGTTGTGATATTTTACATGGACGTGCATGGCAAAATCGAAGCGGCTGGTGACGCTGATCAATAATATTATGGCGTCAAAGAAGCCCCCCACTCAATTAGCACTAAGGTATAATAACTTTGTACCCTAAGGGTACCGCGTACATTAACTGTATAAAATATATAAAATATACTCGAATATACAGTTCGATCGTATCCCCAAATGACACTCGCTCCAACCGGGGGCTTATCCCTTTCCGAGGATCGTTTCAAAGTCCCCCAAATTCGAATAGGCTTCCCATAAAGCCAAGCTTCCCGTTGACCAATTTACCCATGCAGAAATGACACTGCGCCTGCAGTAAAAGCTGCAAAATAAACAAAAGGGCAAGGGTATTGAAGGTGAGGAAGAGAAAGGTAGAAGCAGAGCAAAATGCGAAAAGAGGGGGAGCCTAAAAAAGAAAGCTCCGTCTATCCGCCGATCCCCAACAGCCGCCGTCGTCCGACGTCCGACGGCCGACAACCGACGACCGACGACCGGAAATGTGCAATAAAATTTGAATGTTTCTTTATTATTATCATCATCCTCATCATCATCCGCGGCAGCGGCAGCAGCAGCAGCTTGAGCCCAAGCCCGTGCTTCGCTCCCAGCCTCCGTGCTGTTTTGCGGCTGTTTGTTGGTTTTTTATGCCTCGGCCTGCCACTCCTTCCCACTCCGGGCTCCGGGCTCCGCACTCTGCAGACCAGTTTGCCCAGCTTCTTTCTCTCAATCGTGCTCCTCTGGTTCTCTCCACTGCACTGCTGTTGCCTGTTGCCTGTTGCCTGACTCCTCTCGTGACGCAGGCGCAGAAATAATAAATTGCAGGCTCGCAGTGACGTTGCCGAAAACAGGACAACGCTCTCGCCTCCGCTTACTCCTACTCCTCCTTCTCCTCCTCCACCTCCTCCGCTGCCAGTGCAGCCTCCGAGGCTCCCATCCAGCTATCCCAGCTCCCATCCACGGTACGGCCAACGCGCCATTCATTGATTCATTCATGCATTGGTCTCTTGGCCTCCGACCAGAGCCAGAGCCTGGCTCTCCGCGCTGCTCGAAATGTGCAGAAGTCGCCCGACTGGTTTGTCCCTTCGATCTCGACCGATGGGGATAAAAAACTGGGTTCTGGGACCTGGCTTCCCGCCGCCTGCTGCTTTATTTATATATACTTGGTTTCCTGTGAGCTCGGCTACACTATGGCCGAGATCCGTGTGGAACTGTCGGCTGGAAGCCATCTCCTACTCCGCTTCCGCCGCTCCAGCACATCCCGATTCGACGTGACCAGATCCCGCAGCCCACGCAGCTGGCTCTGAGTTTCTTCGGCGGGTTGTCCGCTTCCCACGCCAGGCCAGCAGCTCGGGCATCGCCCATTGGCAGGCCGGGCACGTTCCACCCGACGTTTCGCTCAGTGTATGCCAGGCCCAGACTCTGACACACTCGCCAAGCACACACACTCACACTGGCATAGGCGAAACAAGTTTTCTCAAAACCAATTTTTATATTTGTGACTGGGACTCCCGACGATTGTGAGTTTTCTGTTGTTATTATTATTTATTTGCCTGGGTATTTGTATTTGTATGTGTGCAGTGCTTTTTCGCTGGTGACGGCGACGACGACGGCGACGTCGATGGCGATGGCGGCGTCTTCGTATAATACTTTCTGGGCTAGTTCCGCGCCTTCCCCGCTCACCCGGGGAGCAGAGCTTTTGGCAGAAGTTCATTCAAAAAGCGAAAAACTTAGGCAACAAACTTGAAAGAAACAGGGCACAGAGACAGAGACAGGGCTCGATGGAGAACGATGGAGTTTTGTAGTGTCGGCCTCGCCTCTACTTCATGTGATTCATTGCGCCCACTCGTCGATGGCGGCGCATTATAAAGCCACAAGATGACAGACCCGTGAGCTACACTACCAAACCGAAGGCGACCGCAAAATCCAAGTCTAATTTATGACCATTAATTGAAATGCGAAATATATATTTACTATTATAATTTATAAGAGTTATCCGGCGATCGATGTCTGACCCCGCGCTGTCTATGCTTTTCTTGCAGAGATGCGCGTCACTGCCAAGGAGCTGCCCACTACCAAGTGGCGCCGTGAGCGGCGCCAGCGGACCGCGGAGTACCAGGTACATGACGCCGCCAGCAGCGATCGGGAGCGGGAGCGGGAGCGGGAGGAGCGGGACATGGACAGTCCTATTGATATGTCGGTGTCATCCGGGACGTTGAAGCACCAGCTACGCGCCTCGCCACCTCCACCCTATCGCGAGCCATTGCCCGGGACGAACTATGCGGCCAACAGCCGGCCCAGCGTCATCACCCAGGCACCTCCGAAGCGGGAGCCGCCGGAACAGGCCCACTCCTCAGGTAAGAGATATCGCTCCGTGCGGTGCCGACTTGTGAATAGGATACGCCAGGCTCACCTTACAAATTTCCCTTGCAGACGTGGCGATGTGCGACATCGACGAGCACTTCCGGCGATCGCTGGGCGAGAACTATGCTGCCCTGTTCTCCAAGAAGTCGCCCACGCCCACGCCAACACCAACACCCTCGCCCGGCGTGACCCCCAAGCAGCAGGCCTCGCCGCTGGCCCATGGACCGCCTTCGGTGACCAGCATAGCACCGCCAGTAGCTTCGCACCTTTATCAGCAGCACCGCTCGCCACTGGCCATGCCCCCCGGCCCAACCGTACTGCACTCGCCCATTCTAAGCTCAAGACCGGAGTCGCCGCAGTTGGAGCTCCCACCGCCACAGGACGAACCGCTGCCGCTTTCGCTGGCACTGCATCGCACCCAAGCGCCTCCGTCTCCGCCGCCATCGGCAACGGGATCGGGCCCAGCGCTAGCAACGGCGGTCAGCGAGGTAATGGAGCCGGCCGTGGCCACACCTCACCAAACGCCGCCCAGGTACAATACTCCGTCGCCAGCGTATGTAGCCAACAGCGCTCCAGCCGGATCCGTTGCGACGTCGACCTTGACTACGACGCCGACACCAACACCGACCCCGACTCCCACTCCAACTGCAACTCCGAATCCGATTCAGCCGACTCAGCAGACCTCTCAGATTCCTACGCACACCACCAGCACGCCCTCTATGCCGGCGATTATTCGCGTGAAGGCAGAACCAGGACTAGCGGCCGCCGCCTCTTCGACGCAGACGCCGCCCGCCTCGCCCACATCATCCACGAACATCTCGATATTCACCAAGACTGAAGCCTCTGTCGACGACCACTTTGCCAAGGCTCTGGGCGACACCTGGAAGAAGCTGCAGGGCGGGCACAAGGAGTAGGAGTCCCGCTTGAGCCCTACGTTCATACTGATCACGATCACGATCCCGGTTCCGCTCCTGATCCCAATCCTCACGAGACGCCGATCCCGACCCAACTCAAGAGCTGTTTTTTATTATAAATATTTCAAACTACACAATTAATGTTTAAAGATCTCATGCTGATGTGAACGGAAATTCTTCAATTGCGAGTGTATTACAAGTTTCTGATAAATATGATTTTATTGAATATTGATAATTGATAATTGATAACGGTTAACACACGGATATATGATATATGTGTATTGCAAAGTGTATACGTACAAGTGACAAAATTTTGTATTCTTAATGCTTAGTTGGTAGAGACTAATCCTTAATAATATATACCTATTAAACATAAGTGAACAATCCTACAGGCGACAGTGTATTAATTATTTATTATTTCCAGTAACCGAGGGAGGGTTGTTTCGTTTTCAAATTTCCAGATGGCGCTTCGTGTCCTATCGACTGCTGGCTAACAGAGAGCTGTAAGCAGCTAACAGCACGTTGTGTGCCAGAGACCAGTGTGCCCACACGCATTTTGTGCCTGGCCGGGTATATCGATAGCGAAGCACTTACCATTCCCAGCGAACGATAACGATTGTTGGCATTCGCACGGCACGAATCGTACAGTACATTTACATTGCAAAAAATCCTAAAACAAAGTTTTTAAACAATTAAAAGCGAGCAGTTCACAGCGTGTTATTAGAGAACCAGCCCAGCGTTCGCCTCCCCACCGCACCAGAGCGCGCGACCTTTCCGTTTCGCCGAGCAGCATCGCCAGAAAGAGGGTCGTCGACGGCAGAGGGGCGCAGAGAGAAAATGTCACGCAAAGCAGCAGCAGCAGAAAAAGAGTGAAGAAATATCTGAATCCATCGTCGGTCGGTTCGGGCCCACCGAAACTCAGCAGTCGCTGCAGTCAATCCAGCCAGGACGACGCTCCCTGGAATGGTCCACAGCCAGGTGAGTGTTGCGGGAGCGGGTGCGGGTACGGACAGCCAGCGAAAGTAAGAGACAACAACGGGCCCTGCTTCTGCAGTTGTAATTCACAGGGACAGACACCTGCGAGCGCAATGCGAACAACGCCGATCCTGGCCAGGCCTGCGAACAAACTCAGTCCCCAGCGTTGGCTTGGATGTCGTCGGTAATTGGTGCTGCTTGGTGCGCCATCCTCAGTTGGGACCCTCCTCGCAATCCGCTGGCACGATGCAAAGCCTGGACTCCTCATGCCAAGAAGCCGACGTAAGACCCTGACTCCCTTTAGTGCGAGACTCCTCCGACTAACTATCTTAACCTCTTGACACTAATAGTTTATCATAAATGACACGCTCAAGAAGCTAAAGGGCTCCAACAATGCTGACCATGCCCCGGGAATAGCGCACGCCGTGGTCCAGGCTCACGGCTCAAGCGTCCACCAGCAGCAGTTCGTCCAGTACCAGGCAGCGTCTTCCCCCAATCACCAGCTGCAGGCGCAGCAGACGCAGTCCTACCACCATCTACACTCTGCGCTTCATCAGCAGCAGCAGTCCCCCGTCACGGTCACCTTTGCGACGAGCAGCAAGTCGTACCTGGAGGCCAGCCTGCTGCAGGCCATACCACAGATTCCTGCCCAACCGCCCATCTGCATCTTCGATGACGACGACTCCCCCACCGAAGGGGCGGGGGCAGGGGGGTCCCTGGGCATACTCACCGAGCCCACCTCGGCCACGCCCACCGGACTGCCCACAGCGATCGCTCCGTCGCCTTCGTCGTGCTCGTCATCCACCACGACGCTGTCAAACTTCAACTCGATCACGTCACCGTCACCAGTGGTTCCCGACTTACTGCTGTCCACGCCGCCTGGCGTCAACTCCAGCCTCAGCCTGAGTAACAGCTCGGCCGGAGCGACGCCTGCGACAGCAGCAGTAACATCAAGTAAGAAGTCGGAAAAGCGACCCTCCTCTGCAAATTCATCATCCGGTGGCGGCGTTAGCCACCATTCGCACCATCATCACCTCCACCAGTCGCATAACCACCACGTCCTGGCATCGCCCACGTCGTCGCCGAACAAGCGCCAAAAGTCCAACAGCAGTAACAAGGAATGCAGCTCCTCTAGTCGCAGCTCAGCTTTACCCTCCACCGCCTCGGTCTTCACGGCCACCACATCGTCGGTACAAACAGCGCGTTCTGCCACTGCCTCCTCCAATAGCCACAACAGTAGCAGTTCCTCGTCGAAGCCTCCTTCTTCCTCAGTCGGTCAGCCGAGCAACAGCAAGTTCTTTAATCTGCACGAGAAAATAAGAGATCTATACCTGCAACTGTTAAGCAATGACCTAAACTATTTTGCTGAGACAGGGGTGAGTAGCAAATAATCAAAGATAGTGTATGAAATGTTACAATACCATTTTCTTTTCCAAATTCTAGCTAAAGCAGCGTACGCGCTCCTTCACCCTGGAGCGGCTGGTAGAGCGGGAAAAGCTGAACACAATTGTTGTCAACCTCTATCCCGGCAACAAGGGATATTCCTTGGCCTTGCATTACGACGAACACTTAATTCTGAACTCGCAAACAAACGAATGGTCTACCACCGTCTCAAGGGACGAGGGCAACAGCGAGGGTGCGGGATTGAGCTCGGTAGCAGTAACCGGAGGACAGCGGAGCGGACGCAGCAAGACGGCGACTGCCGACGAGGCACAAGCCAAGGTGGAGGCTGGCCAAGCTAAGCATGACTACGGCTTGGTGGAGGTACTACGATGGCCATACGAAAACGACCTATTGCTGCAGTGCATCGATCGTGAAATGCTACCGGAGTTTCTTATGGATCTGCTCGGCGCGGAGACCGTCAGCCTGTCGGACGGTGGTGAGGGGACACGAGTCTACGTTAAGCCAAGCGTGTTCTACGCGGGCTGCGTCATCGCGCAGATCCGCGACTTCCGCCAGACATTTGCCACCTCAACGAATATCTGTGATATGAAGCACATCCTGCTCAGGCCCACGAACGCCACCCTCTTCGCGGAAGTGCAGCAAATGGGCAGCCAGTTGCCGGCGGAGGACAAACTTGCTTTGGAGAGCCAGCTGGTGTTGGCGACTGCAGAGCCCCTGTGTCTGGAGCCGGATCCCAGCATAGGAAGGCAGGCCATCAATGCCCAACACCAGCGGCAGCTCTTCAACTCCCACGAGCTGCGGCGCCAAATGAAGAAGTTTACGCAGACGGCCATCAATCGAAAGCGCAAGCTGGACCAGTTTACTCATCATCACGGCCTGGAATTGTGTGATTATCTGGCACGCCTTCGCCAGCGACCGCGAGCGGGGAGCAACAGCGGCGGCGGCAGCGCCACACCAGCCACTGCGCCCACAAACAATCCACTGGTGGGAGCCATGCTCTCCTCGTTTACTTCGAAGGTGCCACGGCGACCCCATGAGGTCATCCGGCCCATTCGTCCGCCCTGCCTGGATTATCCCGCCAATCTTAAGGTGCCCGAACACGTGATCAGCGTAGAGAAGTACGCCAAAACTTTCGAGCCCTTAAACGAATTCAGCGAGGCGTGCAAGGACGGCTGCCAGCCCAACTGTCGACACAACTTCCAACCGCAGCTCATCGAGGAATACGTGCTCGAGACGGAACGCGAAGCGACTGAGGGCCGGCGGGCGTTGTACCACATAAAGCTGTCCATCTTCCAGCGTCCCTCCGATGCCGAATATCTTGGCGAGCTGTATGTGGACCGGGACTACAGGGAGGGCGAGCGCAACGGAGAGTCGTGCCGCTTCGCTTTAGGCACGCGGGTCCATGCCAATCGATACATTCAACAGTTCCGCGAGATCTTCACTGAAGAGGGGCGCAAGGCGGTCAAAATAACGCATTTGATACCCGGACATGTGCCAATTATAACCCACACCGGACTGACGAACGAGCAGCGGATCCTTTTGCAGCAGCAGCAGCACCAACAACAACAGCAGCAGCAGAGGCAAGCTCAGTTGCAGCACCAACAGCAGCAACAGCACTTGGTGGTTGTGGGTAATTCTCCACAACAGCAACAACAGCAGCAGCAGCCACAGCAAGCGCAACAACAGTTGCCCGCCACAGTGCATCATGTGGCACTTCCGCGACAGCAAATCATGCAAAAGACTTTGAATCTTGCCGGAGGCAACGTCATTAATGTGCAGCAAAATTTCCGACAGCAACCAGCACAGCAGCAGCAGCAGCAAACGTACACTATTGAGGCACCCCAGCAACAAGCGACAACACAAACTGGCACGCAGCAGCAGCAGCAGCACATTCAGCTTCAACAGTTGACCACCGGCATTAGCAATTCCTCAACAACAACTCATCAAGTGAGCCTGAGCAACGGTTCCCTGGTTTTAGTACAACAGCAGCCCCAGCAGCAGCTGGCGCAGGCCCTGCAACACTCCGGCATCACCATCCAGCCCGCCACCATCCAGCAGCAACAGCAGCAGGAGAAGGGCACCTCGGTGGTGGGTGCCAACTCTGCATTGCGGGCCCAGCTCAACTCAAGTGGGCCGATTCTGGTATGGACTATGATTATAGAATAGATTGAAACAGTTTGTTGATAATTATAATTTCTTCTATTCCGTAGCAATCGCAGCTAAAGGTTCAGCAGCAGCAGCAAGTCATGCAGAAGCAGCACCAACAACATCAACAACAGACAACTGCCACTAGTAACACCAACAACAATAATAACAATAACAATAATAATAATAATAATAGTAACATGAACAATAATACGGCCATACATCCGAATCCTGCAATAAATGCCATAGTCAACAGCATTATGAACTCTGCCAACCAGTACCAACAACAACAGCAGCAGCAACAACAGCAGCATCAGCAACAACAACAACACTGTAAGCTAAAGTCGCGTCTCCCCAGCTTTAGATGATACTCACAAATGCCATTTTAAAATTATTCATTTGACAGCGGTTAACACGGGAATCAACAACAATGCTGGAGCGTCTGGCGGCAACAATGGAAGTAACTCTACAACATCGCTCAAAAATTCCAGCAATGCATCCATTCTTAACCTGCTCAACAGTGCGCCAGCTGCAATGACCAGCACTCCGGTTGCCAGCGGCACTTTCACATCCTCCACCACGGGACAACAGCAGCAGCCACAGCAGACGTTGACGCTGGTGCACCATCAGCAGCAGCAGTCCACTCCGGCCACCGCCGATGCAGCCACTGCCACATACGTGCAAACTACCCGTGGCACGCCGACGCTGATGACTGCCCAGCGAAAGCAGCAGTCGAGCGAGGTGCTGCAGAATCTGTTAAACGCCAACAGAAAGATCGGAGGTGGGGTTGGTACCACGACGACAACGTTTCGGACAAACTCTGCCGGTAATTTGATAGCAGTCAATCTAAACCAAGCAGCGCAGTCTCACCACCAACAGGCGGGCGACGGTGGACAGACCGTAAGAGTGTCCATGTCGGCGCTTGCCTCCCAGCTGGCCTCACCGCCGGCGGTGATGACTAACCCAACCACTAGCTACACAGTGATCTCTTCGGGCAATAGTGCTGCGGCGGCTGCAGCTTGGATTCAAAGTCCCACTGGCCCGGTGCAGCAGCGCATTCTAAGCTCGCTAAGGAGGGACAGCACCACGGTGCCGCCCAATGCGATTGTGGTGGGCATGGCCGCACCCTCACCGGGAAGTGATTCGAATGCTTCAAATGCCAGCGGCTTCGCGGTGCCAAACAATCTAGCATCCACCTCAAGTGGTGGCGGAGGTGGAGCCTTATCCGCCTTGCTAACCAATGCAGCTACGCCCTCGCCATCGGGCTCGGATCACTCGCAGTCGTCGCAGACTCACCAGAACCAGGCGCTGCTGGAGCGTCTCAGTAATGTCACCTCTAACGTATCCGCCGTGTCCATGCCGCACATGTCGCCACAGCAGCCATCGGCGACGCAGCAGTTTATTACAAAAACCATAGTCCACTCCCCCGCCACTTCTTCCATACACTCGCCAATGTCTAGTCCGCATCCGCAGCCTTCTGCCTCGCCCCAGCAGCAGCAGCAACAACAGACCACCGCTACCCTGAATCTGCAGGGCATCAATCTGTCGCAGCTGCAGGGAGCCATGGCCAACTTCGCCGGCCTGCAGAATGTCCAAGTGCAGATCCCAGGATTCACGCAGCCCATTTCACTGCAGTTTTCGGGAAACAGCCTTCAGCAACAGCAGCAGCAGCAGACGGGAAGCGTAACCACGGGAACGAGTACAACGCAGGGCCACCAGCGCAGTGTCCTAGTATCGGTACCGGTATCCAGTCACCAACAGCAATTACCGCATACTATTACGCTGCAAACCCAGCCAGCGACACACCAGCACCAGCAGCAACAGCATCAGCAGGCGCAGCAACATGCGCCACCCACTGGCACCATCGTCAGCCTGCCGTCGACAGTAGCTGGCACTCAGACTGTGGTCATCACGAACAACGGCGCCGGTGTGGGCGGAAGTGGGTCCAGTGGCAACGGGGGTGGCGGCGGCGGAGGTGGAGGAGGAGCAGGCGCAGCAACCGCAATGCTGACCCTTCCTATTGGTAAGTACAAACAAAATGGTGAAGTAGACCTTCTGGTGCAGTTTTCGCCCCGTGTTGAGGCGGCGGTTCTGCCAAAATGTCTCGGCCAGGCCGAAGATATTGTGACTCAGGATCCGGTTTCTTGTTGAGATCTTTATTTATACTTGCACAATATTATTTATACAGTAATTTTAGTTTCTTTTGATTGAACATGCTTAATTTGGTTCTCTTCTGTTTCTGTTTCGTTTCTCGTTTACTACAAATCACAACATTATACAACACAAACCCGATAACAACTCGATTCGATTCAATCCCCTCATGCAACTAAACCAAACCGTTCAATGTGTCTTGTGTGTGTTAACCCAATATGCCATGCCATCAGTTTGAAATTAGAGAGTCCATTATCTTCATATAACCATAACCTTACTTCTCGTCCTGCAATAGTGTCCAAGGTTTCGACCTCCGACCTCTGACCTTCGACATTTCTCATTGCAACCAGAAACAACCAAACAACCAAAAAATCTCCCCGCACACCCACGTTCTGCTCTCTCTGCTTACAGCTCAAATAGTCGGTGCGGGTGTACAAAAACTAAATCCTCAAACAATACGTACCTCAAGTGTTGGTGGTGGTGTAGGTGTCGCCCAGCAGTCGGGGCAGGCTCAGTCGGGAGGCAGCACGACGGCAGCCATCCAGCTAGTGGGCACAATACCGCCGCGTACCCGTAACGTCCAGGTTGTTGGCACCAAACAATTGGCGCCGAACAGGCAGCTGATCACCGCTCAGCGACAAATAGGTGGCTCCACGCTCAAGATAGCTACCACTCCCGTGAATGGTGAGTAGCATTCGCTTTCCGGTTGATCACAAGCTCACCATATGTCATCTTGTTAGCTGCCAATGTAGTAACTAGCAGCGCCAACCTCAGCGCTGCTTCCATTGTGATGTCTACTCAGAAGCTACAACTGAAAACAGTGAAGGCGCCAATGCAGCAGCAGCAGCAGCAACAGCAGCAGCAGCAGCTGCAACAGCAACAACAACAACAACACCGAATACTCAACCAACAGAGCACCTCCACGGTCTCGTCGCAGACTCTGCACAGTCCCAGCCAAGTGCAGATGCAAGTGTCGCAACAGCAGCAACAGATGCAGCAAATACAAATCGCAGGACGGTCCACAACCGCCTCGGGTGCCATCAGTCAGCGGACGCTGACGGCTCTGGCGGCGGCCAAGCAGCAGCAACAACAGCAACAGGCAGCAGTCAATCGCCGGCGCTCCACCACCGATGCGACAAAGTAGAAGCTTTACTAATGGAGGCGTGCAATTTTCAACTTGCGGGACTGAGTGTGCTAAAAAATGAGCGAACAAGAAAGGGCTACGCGTTGTGTATTGCTTGATATTATAGTTTATGGTTACCACCTATCAATACTATCGTACATACATTGTATACCCATATACATAGCTATATATATGTTTTGATGTGTAATCGTAAGTGTAAACCGCATGAGCAACAGCATGGCAGCTCATTGTTGTTCCCTGCATACATGAGTATGTGGTTTTGAGACATGGAGCTGAAAACGAATTGGAATTGCTTCAGCTCTACCGACTGCGCTTGTGTTAACTGTGTCCCCTTGGAATACCCGAATTAGGTGTAGTAGAGCTCTTAACCATGCATATTTATCTAGTTGTATATACACATATATGTATAAATATATATGAAAATTGTTTCAATATGACCCGCTCCTAATCGCCATTTAAACTATTCACGAGAACAACACCTAACTCCAATTCGTTAGATCCTAAGATTAGCTCCGTAACAGTGCTAATTTTAAGCTGTAAGGCAAGGAAGGCGCCAAAAACAAAACACAAAAAAACAAAAAAGCAATAATCAGAGGAGAAGAAGAAACAAAACACGTAAATTAATTGTAAAGAAATTCTTATTATTACGATTATGATGTAACAAGATCGTGTGAACCGGGGTAGGGGTTCATTTTAGTAATTAATCATACGCATATTGTACTATTAAAATTATTATTGCTAATTATTTAATCAATTCATAGCTTAGGTTCACGAAGGAAGAGAACACACATTTTAGCTTGTAATGTACAATTCATAGCCTCAACCAATTTAGTACTTCCAATTGCAGAAACATTAAAAACAGAAAGCAAAACCAATTATACAAAAAGTCAACACTTATTTAAACAACGTATTTTTAAATAGCGCAATGTACAATGAAACTAGAGACAGGAGACAGGAGCAGCTGACGAAAATTGGGGAAGGAAAGTTGCAAGTATGATTAGTCGCCGAGTGATTGTAAAAAGTGACGCTTTGTTTGACTAAAAAATTAGTTTTTCGACTACGCCAGTTTTTGTAGGATAAAGTTACATATTTATTTAAGCAACGATTTTATTTATGTTATATAACTCTGCTGTAATTGTTTAGCATTGATTGATTCGATTCTGCTGTAAAACACTAAAACTAAATATCTTCAAGGAAACGAACACAAATTAACCTCACCATTACCCAATATCCCCACAGTACCCGACACACTCAAGCATAATTTACTCAATGTTAATATTAAATAATAAATGTGATTTAAGAAGAATAAACGGAAAACATTATATGGTACTGCATACACGAACACAACCCATATGAATGAGCGAAACAGCATAACGAACGAACTTGAAGTCGGAATGGGAAATGTTACTCAAGCAAAGTAAAGCAAAGAACTGGCCAAAAACCTGAGACGAAAGTTAAATACATACATGATAATGATATACGTGTGGTCTGATCAAATGGTTATTGAAACGCAATTCAAAGATTTATTACTGTAATGCGGAGCAATCTAAGCAGCAGCATAAGCTATTTATATGTATATGTAAACACAAAAGCAACTATTAATATAAATGTGTAATTTCAATTGAATAACTGCTTATCAAAATACCTGACTGTAGAAACTTTCATTAAACTGATTACGAAGAGAACTCTTGAGACGAACGAAACAGAAGTAAAAACAAATTACGACTAAACAAAAGAACAAAAAATTGAGCGCCGACAAAGTCAGCTAAATCTCCGTTAATCAATAAAGTGTGAAATTAATTATAATGCCAAATCAGTCTCGTCACTTAAGAACGACCCGTCAGGAGAACACTTCCGAGAACGCAGCCGCTGCACGCTTGACAAAAGTGTGTAGTTAAATAGTTGTATGTTTAGTTAGCCTTTTAATTGCAACAGTTAGTCCCGGTTTAACAGAAGATTGGGATAAAACCTGAGTCCCTCTACGGACTCGTCCCGACACACACTGCCCAGACGTTCGGCCACCAGTAGTCTCTCTTTGGCCAGCAGAAGGGAGATTCCCAGCTGCTTGGCCAGCTCCTCCACTGCTAGAGATTCGGATGCTTGCACCTTCTCCAAAGTGTCAACAGCAATCAGGTTATCATCGTGCGACTCCAATTGCAGCACTCTAGCTCCACTAGGAAAACTGCGAAGGCGTATGGGTCCACTCAGCTGCTCGCAGGCGTGCAGCAAGTCCTCAGGCGACAACAACTCCAGTCCCCGAGCCCTATTTATACGGCAGTATACGTCAGCCAAAGACATCATGCCTCCTTGCTCCTGAGCAAGAAACACTTTAATAAGAAAAAGTCTAATTTTTTATAATGCTACACTCACCTCGATTGGATCCAGAAGCACCTCGCAAATCTGTTGCGCCAAACTGGTGAAGTATTCAGTATTGCTAGTAAAGTTGTCTCGAGTGACAGGATCGTCGATTCCAAGGCTCATGAGGTACGACTTAAAACGCACCGTCTCGTCATCAGATATCTCACCCTTCTGCTCGCGAATCTTGCCGCTGATTGCCTTCGAGACGCCCACCATGTCCTTGGCCATGGCCATTAGCACACTGAGATCCTGAAAGGCCAGTGCTATATTCTCATCCGTGGCTTTGGCTTTCGCCTCCAGATGCCGCTCAATGCCCCCGATTCCTGTTCTCTTTTGAATGCGAGCTAACCGGTCGTTGCCACTGTCCGAGCCTGGGCTGTTGGCCACTCTGTTGATGGTGGTCTCGCTGATCAGGGAGATTTCCCAGACGCGCGCATTAAGGGTCTCCCTCAGAGCACTGTGGAACTCCACGCTCAATCCGTTCTTTCCAGATAGCTTGATATGGGTAGCACGGCTGGTGTCTAGCGGGCCAGGCCCTTTGTCTGGCGATGGCGGTCGCAGGTGCATTATGATGCGGGTCTTTCTACCGAAGAAGTTAGATGCAGTCGTCTCTTCGCTGAGCGATATCACATAGCTCAGCGGAAGGCAAAGAGTCACGGCGGCTCTGGCTATTTCACCCGGTCGACCCCAAAAGAGTCTGTGCGTAGTAAGCACAACCTCGCCTTCCTCAAACTCTGTCTGAAAGCAGAGAAAGACGGTCAGACCTGGATTCTACGTGAAGGACTTTGACTTCCTACCTTATTTTCCCCATCGTATATTTTCACCTTGTTGTCACGGCTGACAAACGACTCGTTAGGGCTTAGGCGGGCCTCCACATAAGCGAAGCGATTCATTTCAGTAGTTCGTATTTCTGGTTATTCCCTGTACTTATATTATGTTGAATATTGGTCAGCTGATTTACAGCTGTTCGCTGAATCGCTGTACGCCCAGAGTTGTCTCATTTCTCTGCCAAAAGCGTGAGGGCAACTCTTCCAATTGTCAACATGGAAGTAGAAAATGAAAACTGAATATACCAAATTAAAAAATATACCAATACGATGTTGGCTTCACAATATATGGTCACGCTGATGCAATAGCTCTTCTATTTTTGTGATAGTTTTTTTTTATCAGTTTTTGTGCTAAAATTAATAACTATGAATGCAGTTTCATATAATTATGCGAAATGACGTGCCTTTCCTGAGCTGCTTATGTAACGCTGCACAGTTCGCGAAACAAGCTCACACATCGATTACCCGGGATTAGCGAGGATTAAGTCGGACTACATGGCGACTGTGACTGAAGGCAGCAAAATGCTGGAGGCAGCGTTACAGCAAATGGATGGTCTCATCTCGAGCACCGCGACCCAGACTGGCTCCGCTGCGGGGGCAGGTGCAGGGGCGTCTCTGACGCTTAGCGAGCGCAATTTAATTTCGGCCACCAATGTCTTATCGACTGCCAAGACTTTGGCGCTCGCTCTGCAACAGGTGAGTCACGGTGAAGATAACGCCTAAGTACGGCCGGGCTCACTTACATATGTACAAACGTATTTTCCGTTGTAGGTAGGCCTGGCTGCTCCGGCCCCTGATCCCGTCACCGCCGCAATCATAAGCGACTGGTTGGAGACCCACATACCTCGTCAGGACTCCGACGAGCGAATGCGACGGCTTCAGCGTGACAAGGAGGGGCTGGCCCTGCAGTACCAAATGCTGGCAGAGCGAGTATCAGAGCAGGCAGACAAGATCATCGAGCTAGAGGGCCTTATCACGGAGAAGACTCAGCAGTTGTGCAGCAAGGAGGAGTTGCTGCAGCGACAGATGATTTCCCGGTCGGCTCTCGAGACGCAAAAGCTCGAGCTAATGAGTGCCTTAAGTGAACTGAAACTGCACCGCACGGCATTGGAGCAAGCCAGCGATGGAGCCGTAGTAGGTGGCAATATACCCTACGGCAGTTTGAGCAATATAAACCAGAAAGCCTTCATGGGATCGCCGAAGACGCCGCCCTCTGCGCTGCGCCATCAAATCAAGCCACAGTTCCACAGCCTGCCACGGTCCCATGGCAAGCTGGGAAATAACAACAACCGCACCTTGGATGTAAATGCGAATAGCAGCGGAAAACAGCGGAACGTCGCCTTCGCTTCGAACGATCAAATTCTTATCGAAGACAATGCTCATCAAGCAGACGAAGTTATGACATCCAGTTTCATGTCGCAGTTCACTCCTTCGCCGAAGCTGCGGGAACGTTCTGCCCGCGGTTTGCGCAACATTCTCGGCAAGCTGCGGCGCAGCAACAGCAGCAACTGTGAGCTCACAGCCTTGGAGCAGGCAGAACCTGAGTTTCGACGCGGTGGCTCCAGAGCCACAGCGGGCGGACGCATTGAATGGAGTGCCCAAACGCCTTTGTTCAGTGACAATGAAAAGCACTGGTCTACCTGGGGAGTACAGGAGGTATGTAGCTGGCTGGGTCACATGGGCCTGGGCTGCTACGAGGATAATTGTCGGTAAGTCGGTCATATAACGGTGCACATCTTGGTTATTTATACCAGCTTTCTCATTTAGAAAATGGCTAAAGGCCAACCCATCTGTGTCGGTTTTCACCGCCTCGCCTGTGGACATTGAACACGAGCTTAACTTGAAGCTGCCGCTTCACCGCAAGAAGATCATGCTGGCCATCGATGATATTACTGGCAAGGAATTTGATGAGCTTACATTAAAGTCGGCCAGCTTGGATGTGGCATGGGTACTGCGATGGCTCGATGACATTGGCCTGCCCCAGTACAAGGATTACTTTATGCAGGCTAAGGTCGATGGACGAATGCTGCACCGCCTTACACTCGAGGATCTATCCCAGTTGCATGTGAGCTCTTGCCTACATATATCCTCGCTGCGAGCAGGAATTTTGTGTATGCGCCGCATGTCCTGGAACCCCGAGGGTCTGATTCGACGCTCCATTAAAGTGATCAGCGAAGATGAGGGCGCTGGCAGTCCGGACAGGGACAATGTGGAGTTGTGGACAGCGCACCGCATAATGGGTTGGCTGCAGACCATCGACCTATCCGAGTACACGCCAAATCTGCGTGGTGCCGGCGTCCATGGGGCTCTAATGTTGTACGAAGCTCGTTTTAACGCAGACCTACTAGCCGACCTGCTGTCGATACCGCCGAGCAAGTCGTTGCTGCGCCGCCATTTGGCCATGCACTTCAAGGAGCTGGTGGGTCGTCCGGTTATTCTTAGCAAGCGTGATGCTGAATCAGTGCCTGGCTATCAACCGCTAAGTATTACGGCTAAGCTGAAGCCAGTTAAACGAACACAGTTCTCGTTAAAGCGTCGCAAGAGCTCAAAGAGCCAAAGTGACATTGACTGGACAGAGTATGTATGCCCCATGAACGCTAGGGTGCCGGAGTCTTCCTTGGCGGATGCGACCAAGGACCACGAGAGCTCAATGAGTTCGAATTAATGATGTAGTCAAGGAAACACAAATCAATTTCAAGCAAAATTGCTTATCAGTTGTAAGCTCATAAGTGAATGAACTGCCAACTTAACCAAGCAAGTAACCAAATCAACAAATCAAGCGACAATATTAGCAAAACTATATCTGGGCACGCCCAATCTTCCAAATATCTATCGAATCAATTCGAGTAGAGCCTCTATCGCAAACATATGTATGCCATCATCATTTCGGATATCTTTATACTTTCTGTAACTAAAATTAGGCTAATCTGGATCCGGAACGCAATGACATTTTTAGCATCAGCATAACGGTGGAAACGAGAAGTATTTGCGATGGCATTGAACAAGAGCGAACCTAACATTATAGACTTAAAGCCCATATTGGAGTTTATCTTTTGTACTAACACGTAACTGTATTAACTGATATTGTGTAAAATAAAAACTACGATGCCTTTTACAAATTTACCAAAATTTTTGCCAACCTCATTCTTAATTGGAATTAGCGGCAGGACAAATTACATACTGCACGCATATTCACACTTCCGATTCCCCGAGTTGGCTTGAATTTTTAATTTTTTTGTGTGTTTTCCCCATTATTTTTAAAACTTGTATAAAAAAGGGATTAATCGTTTCGCTGAACATACCCCTAAACAGAATTTGTATTTTAATTTAATCCACAAAAGCTTTGGGTTCCGTGTATTTACTTATTTTTCTGGCTAAATATATATAAAAGAGTTATTTGCCAAATTTAAGTGAAGTCAAAGCATAAGGATCTCACACAAATGGAAACAGCAATGTAAAAATATTTTATCATTAATCAACAATGTCTCCAACTCATAAATTTTTCGGCCTATTTGTTTGATTTTAATAACACGTTTGGCTACTTTTTATAAAATTGAATTTAATTTAATATTAAACTTGATACTACAAATTTGATGTTAAAAAGTTTCCTATTGATCTTTTTTTGATGATGATAATTTATGGACACCGTGTCGAACCTACCTGACGATGTGTTATTACATGCTCACAAGTAGGTTTTTATTCGAACGACCCATATAACCATTTAAAAATTAATAATGTAACGTATAATTTATAATAGTCTTTGTACAGTTAAACATTGAGTTTATTTGTTAAGAAAAACACTTTATTATGCACTAGAGAACTGATGAACGACTAGGAAACGTGGCTGAAGATCATTGATCGCGTTGTTGGGCAGCCCACATGGACGGAATCGGCATGGCTTGCTCATCTCCACCCCTTCACAACCATGTCTGATCTTAAACTAAATCTTTGGCAGTGCTTTGTGTCTTAAGGAAGCCTCATAAGGCCTGGCTGGCGGACTGGCTCTCCTGACTGAGCAGATTGCCGACAACCTCACTTTTCTCCCGACCGCCGCCTTGGTGTTTGGCCAAATCGCTCTCGGGTATGTGGTCCTTCCAGTTTCGGAAAAGATAGCGAGTGAACTTCTTCAGCTGTCTGAACTTGCAGTAGGTGGCTCCTTCTGCGGACTGTAGCTGCTGGGTCTGGATAAGAAAGCCCTTCTCCTTGAAGGTCTTCTCCAGCTTCTCTCGCTGCTTCGAACGGCGCGACAATCGCCTCTTGCGCTCGCTCTCTGTTGAGGGATTTCCCGGTGGCTGCCCTGGACAAACTGCGCCTGGCATCGGACTTTGAGAGCTGGAGCACGGCGAGACTGGACTGTGCGGGGCCACGGCAGTTACCAAGTGGTTGCTGCTCGGCAGGAGCAGCGAGGACGTCGGTGACTCTGGGGGTATGTGGAGTTGCTCCAGGCTTAGGTCTGTCGATGGTGGTGGTATGTCCACGTATAGTTTTTCCTGGCCCTGGAGTTGATGCTGCTGCAGATGCTGCTGCTGATCTCGGGAGATGAACTCATAGCCCCGCATGGTCTTGTCTCCGGTGCCGTTGTAGTATCGGTAGTTGCCCTCCGCATCCACCGAAAGCATCTTCTTTTCCTGCAGCGTCGGCTTGGCTCCGCCCGTGAACTTGAACTTGCAGATGCTGACCTCGGTGGGAGGGCTGGACGAGTGTTCGGCGGGCACGGGTGGGATAAATATTGCCGAGCGCTTTCGCTTCCGAATGGCCAGCGGCGTGGCCTCATTGGCGAAGAACCCGCTTGGTATAGGAATCTTGAGGGAAAGCTGGTTGTCCTTCTCTATGGTCTCCAAGGGCAGGGTGACCCCGCCAAGGCTGCATGACTCCACCAGCTGCTGGTAGTAGAGGCCCACCGGTTGGAAAAGTAGCTTTCCGGTGGACAGTGGGTGCTTCTCGCTCTCAGCCAGCTCGAGGGTCAGAGGCTTCATTGCATTCAGCGGCGTCGTCCGGTGGGAGGAGAGGCCGCAGTCCGTCGTAGCCGTCGTGGTGGGCTTCTCGCTGTCGCCGCTGGAGATGGAATACCGATCTCCGCTCTGGTCGCGCAGGCAGAGATTTAGAGGCTCCTCCGGTGGCAAAACAATCGTGGCAGTGGACGCTGGCGGAGCGGCACTTACTGGCATCGCGGCTACATTAGCCGGGATAATGGTGCCATAATTTTTGTAGATCAGGTGGCAGATATCCGCCTTCTTGGGCTTTCGTCCGCGGCGTGGCTTGTAGTTGTCCAGAGTGATTTCCCCCATGTAGGGCAGGTCGGCGTACTTCAGGGAGCTCCGCTTCGAGTTAGCGGTTACCTCGGAGCTTTTTGTTGAAGTCACCGGTTGGAAGGGCGACAATCGCGAGGTTGGTTCTCCTGTTGGAGGGGCATGCGGCAGCTTCTGCTGCTGGCGCTCCGCACTGCGCTGGATTTCCGCGATTTTCCGTAGCCAACTGCGTACGTTCTCGTGAGCCTGACTGGGCGGAGGAGGTGGCTGTGGGAGCACTGACCTTGGCGGCTGACGAGACTGGGAGGCTTCGTAGTGGGCGGCGTATTCTGCGGGCAAGGCCTGGTGATGGAAACGCAACTTCATGGCTCCCGAGCTGTTGTTCCGCTTCCGAGACCTGTTCTGTGCCTGGCTCTGGCTTGGCTTCGATGTCTTTTGTGAGGACGGAGTAGAGGGCTCTTCCTGGCACGTCGGTTGCTTGTTGGACTTGCGGCTGCCCATCAGAAGATTGGCCTTCAGCTGCTGCTTAGTCAGCTGGCTGCAGGTGGCGTTATGGGGCTGCCCAGAGATTCTTCTGCGCGCCATTAGCGTCTTGAAGGGATGGTCCTCGTCGTGCGCGTCATTAGAGGCGCCGTGCGAGATCAGGGGGTCGTCGGAGCCCTGTAGAAGCAAGTGGGTGCTGTTGAGGTCTAACCGTTGGTGCGGGTGCTCCGGGGTGGGGAGCCAACAGTCCAGGTCGTGGTGCTCGAGCTTGATGTTGGGCAGCAGCTGCTCCAGGTGGCTGGTGGCGGGAGCTACTGGCACCAACTCGTCTTGGCCACTGCTGCCGTTCAGCTCGCACACCCTCGCTAGTTCCTGCATGCTGATCCTGCCTGCGGAGGAAGAAGCAGTATAAGTCAGGGTGAGTGGTAATATAACGTATACGGAGGCCTATTCGTGACGAGGCAGACACACGTTTTCCCCCAGCGTTGTTGTTTTGGTGATCGTGCTCGCCGGCAGACGAAGGCAGAGACGGAGGCCTGCTTGCTCTCCTGAGCAGTGGTAATTCTATTTAAATGTCTAAGAGGGACGTGACGAGCAAGTGGCGCTCTCGCACACAACCGCATACATATGGTCTGGGAAATTTCGCTCCGAAACCGAAATGTTGTTTTTGTGCATGAAATTCGACTCCACGGGCTAAGAGAATGCCCATAAAAGGTCTAATTACTCGGCCTCTTCAGATGAGAGGTGAAAATGAAGTTTTAGTCTGAGGACTTCGTTGGGTGAGTGTGAGCGTGTTGGGCAGTTCGGTTTACCTTTGGGTGCTTGTGTTTGTACAGAAAGGTGCCCGGAAAAGTGGGAGTTGGCTGTAGGCCCGCCTTCAGTTCAGTCTTTGGCTGTCTAGTCTGCTGGCGATTCTCAAAGGATTCCCTCAGATCGAACCAGTGGCAGTTGAGGTCTGCAATTCACTTCACGCTCCCCTGGCAGTCGGATCACCAGCACCGCCACTGTACGCGTGTACATCGTGTTGACATCCAAAACGCAACTAGTTGCGGGAAGCCGAGTCGCGGAAAGCATCGCTTCTTCGGAATATGCTCCTTAGATGGACCGCGGCGGAGAGCACGACCCACACACAATAGAGGAAAATAGCGGGCACGACGAGCAGCAGAAATGAAAATCAAATTCCTCCGCTCTTCGGCAGAGATGCGTTGTCGCTTCTCGGTGTCGTTGTCTGTATTTAACGCCAAAGACGATGCTATTTCGTGTGCGTTCATTTTTAGAAAAATTCAACTTGTTGCCGGCCATATAGCCGCCTTCTGGTCGATCGGCCACACATCACATCCAATCCCCAATCCGCCGAAAGTCGGAGAATTCGAAAACGTATACGCTGCTTTTCATTCATGAGCTCTTTGTACTCCCCGCACTCGTGGCACCGTGGCTGCCAAGCGATCAGGGTAAAACGAATTTGTTTGGCATTCACTCTGGATAGAGGCCGTTGTGAACCAAATTTGAAGGGATTACATCGAGAGAACGAGTGGGTTGGAGGATTCCTCCTGTGCGATTAGTGCCACCTCAATTTCTCTGGCTCTCCTACTCTGCGGCCAGCCAAGGTGTGCGAGTGTGTTCCCTGGCACTCTCCGTGTTTGATGGCTTTTTATTTATAGCTCCTTGCTACTTCGGGTTAGGGCAACTAAGAATCGACTGCGCCTCTTTCGGATTATGAGTTTTCGGGAAAGGAAAAGAAAAACACATCCCAAAATAGCCAACTGATAGAGGAGGCTCTCTATTTTGGGCAGATCATTCTCAAATATGGGTCATCTTTCGATTTTCCTGGAGTGGGTACTACTTAACTTCTACCAATGATAAGTACTGAATGAGGGATTCAGCGTGCTTTTCAAGAGAGAATGTTTTCTTCAATACATTTCACCGAGTACAACTATTTTTCTAAAAACAACGGCAGGCCTGACATTGGATTCATATTTGGGTTTAATGTTCAATTTTTCGATTTATGGCCTAGCTTCCCAACCATAGATACTCTTTACCCCAAATCAGAGAACTCTTTCAGTGAGCACTTTTGGTATTTGCAGTTAACAAACCTTTACCTTTACTAGGTAGCAGTTAAACTTGACTCGAGGTCTCTTTGTCCAATTTACCAATGAAGTGTGGAAAGAACGCATACAAACATAAACAGACGGACTTAGATCGGTATTAAAATAGTGATGTTGTTCAAAATGTAACGCAACTCAATGACCCCTTCATTGACTTAAAAACCTGAAGCTTATTTCCCTCAAGCCAGTCAGAATTTTATAACATTTCGGATCAAAGTAGAGTCTTATCGTGGTCCCCCATATATGATTCTGTTGTGTGGAGAACGCAGCTAACGTAGCGACTATTGCAAAAGAATCTTTAATAGACAATTTTTCTAACAAAAATCAAATCTTTTTCGAGTAATATTTCAATCGAACCACGCTAGTTTTTATTCATAAATAATTTCCAATCGTTTGGAGTAGCCCATAAAATTAATTTCTTATTTAACATCGACTGAGATCACGACTCATTAGGGTGTTTTTTGTATAAATAAACTTTCAAATGCTGGTTGGATCCCTGTAACCCCTGTTCACCTAGCTTTTGGATCTCTATATATCTCGCAAATTTGCCTTAAAAAAAGGGGGGCAAATTTATTTACGTTATGTACATATGCATTGCCCAATTATTAGCCAAATAGAATAAATAACCGGTAGTAAGGAGTATGTTATTTACACGGCTCTTTATTTTTGTGTGTATCTTAAGTATTTGTAAACAGAATTAGCATTGTGTTTACGACTTGAACTTATACTCCTAACTCGTTATTTTCCTTAATTTTGTTGTGTATCTTAAGTAAGTTTAAACAGAGAGAGCATTGTCTAGCCGTGCTATAGTCGAAGTAGGAGAATTGATGATGGTTGTGATTCCTGACCTTGGAATACCCGGTCCTCATCTTATTGCATACTCTCTGGCAGCACAATATATAAGCACTAACTTTTCATGTTTTATAAGATTTCACATTTTTCTTCAGGTCATTCGTGGGTTTATATTGGGTCATTAAAGTAAAGCCAGGCATGCACTGGCTGGGGCCTTTTGTTCGGTTTAAGATATCGATAGAGCAGTTCAATGGTTCATTCGTTACTATGTATTGCGTATTAAAGACCTGACGAAGCGTATTAAGTCACTGGCGATCACTTTCCCGCTGCGCAGTCGCAGGCGACTGGCGGACAGACTCGAATCCGGAATCCGGAATGCAAAGCACAATTCGCGTTAGCCACTGTCTATAAGCGAAAACACACCTTTTGGGGCAGCGTTCTTCGAACAACACATTTGGTCTTCCACAGTCGATAAGGCGCCCTGTTGATCGCGCAATACCTACCCGTGCTGAGTTGGATAGAATGACATTCCCCGCCGATCGGCTCTCGACTGCTTGGCATCGCGTGCAAGCCAGAACTTCGCGCAGCTCGCCGCACCGTGCAGCGATCAGTGGCAGTGGGTGGGCGAGTTTGCGCGACTTGCAGACGCTTTACATTCTACAAGTAGACGGCGGTCAGACGGCGGTACGGCGGTACGGCGAGCTAGAATCGGGGCTTACATCACCGGCAAGCGGCGTCCAACCTGCGGCTGCGGAGCTCTTGAAAATTGCACATCTATTCGGCAGCTGTGCCTGAGCGACTGCTGCTGCCGCCGCTATCTGCGAGCATGTTACTGAGCGACACTCTCAGCGGCCATTTCGTTCAATACCTGCTTACGCGAACGAACATATTTGTATTTATGGCCATAACTGCCACTTCGGACGCCCACACTCTTTTGGCTGGCTCGAGGCACACACAGAATGATGTTTGCTGCGACTTCTAAGTACGAGTTGCTCTGGCCTTGCCTTAAGTTCACATCTACCTAGCGCTGGCGGTAACTTTTCGTTGGGGATATATGGATATTTCGCTTCCCTACTCTCAGACTTCCTTTCGCGATCACATTAGTAAGGATTTTGGAATGATTAAAACAGTGTACTGCTACGTCATCTTTAATACTTGGCTGTTGGTTAATATCTTACCACAAAATAAAGTTTTTTTAAATTTGTTTGGTGACATTGGCGTGGTTGCTTCGGTTATCCCAAATACAAGGACTATAACAATTTAAAAACTGTAACCATCAATTTAAAACACATGACATAATAAATAAGTAAAATAGGCTAACGTTGAGTGTGCCATATGTGCCTGCGGTCGTCTGCAGAAGGGATAATATTCTAATAATCGCTCCAGTCCAATTGGGTTATCAGCACAATGGGGGTTATCCCGCCTCTGAATAACTCATCTGTACCTTCACTAAATTATTAAATTAATTAATTAATGCACTAATAATCACTCTCTCTACAGCAGCACCGTGGAGTTTCCGACGAATGTTCCAAGTCATCTGATAGTCACGGTGCTGCGTAAATTGCAACTCATTAGCAGGCATATTGAAACGGACAGATTTATCCGAACAAACAATTTCACCCAAAAATCCGCATTTGATGTCTTCTGAAGAGCATAATTTGGCCAAAAATGGAATGACAGCCAAATGCCGTTCATATTCCAAATCGCCGCTAAAATTGTAATTATTTAATAGTAAAATATTGCCTTAAAAATGATTTGACCAAAAATTAGGATATAAAAATGCCGATTTAAGGACCCAAAAGTCCGCATTTGATGTCTTCTAAAGAGCATAATTTGGCCAAGAATGGAATGACAGCCAAATGCCGTTTATATTCGGAATCGCCGCTAAAATCTTAATTATTTAATAGTAAAA
>VNKC01001876.1:0-10393 GCA_008042775.1 Drosophila pectinifera
CGGCGTACAATGTTTTTGACATAGTTGCGAGTTCATGCCCAGAAAACTTATTTTTTTGATTTTCTAGATAGATAAATAGATAGATAATTATAAATTTAACAAATATATATCGATTGTAGTCAATGCGCAGCAGAAGCAAATCTGATTGGCTCATGTTAATGTGAATATTACGAATCAGGTAGAGAAGTAAAATAAATTTATTTATTTATACGAAAACTAAAAATATATAGATTTAAAAAAAAAATTGATTTCGTATGTTTCGGGGACTGAACTCTAGATTTTGCGTAAGCAGAGTGCTGCGTCGACAAGGTCACTGCGCTACTGCGCTTATTTGGTACCGGCTATCTCAATGGTTTGAAACATTATTATATTATAGCATTTCATCAAAACTCACAACAAAGCAGCAGTTACATTTTTATTATGTTCGTGCCCAAAACCTATGCACCTGTTATCTCTCTATTGATTTTCTTTTGTGCAGTTCCTTTTTGGATTTGGTTTTATCGCAAATGAGATAAGCAAGTATGTTTTTACTTACTTAGTGGAGTTGATTTCTTTTACTTTAATTGAATTCATTCTTGCGAATTTGTTCTCACTCACTTATATGGCAACATACTGTTTTGTTGTTTAATTTCTATGTATTATATAAATTTGGCTTTTGTTTTGTTTTACGTTTTGAGTTTAAATTAAATTAGTTAGTTTTTGGTATGAGTTATTTATTTTCATTTGTTTCAGTTTATATATAATAATTACAATATTTTGTTCCATATCTAAAAGAGGACACTGCATTTTTGGGGGCTCAACCGGGATTGAACTTAAACCACATATTTACCACAATCGAAATATAATTCAAATTACCTAGTGGATGTTAAAGTCCAGGTGAAATAAGAACAAACGCAAATTAAAGGCTGGAGAAGAGCTTTTAAAAGTCAAAGGCGAATCGAACGAAAGAGTGACTAAGATAGCTGTACAACGACGCTTCGCGATGGCGGCAAGAATTTCATTAGAATAAAGCGTGAACTTCCTAGTATCGTGAAGAGTCACAAATACCGACACACGCATAGAACGAGAGAGGCATACAGAAACAGCTAGTGGCAGCGACGAATGCAAAACGAGTATTATTGGTGACCAAGAAGTAAAAGAAGCAGCGGTTGAGGCTGGAGGAATGCAGAAGTTAAAGAAGCAGCGGATCAGGTTGGAGAAACAGAAGAAATAAAAAAAGCTACGGAGGTGGTGGCGTCATCGGTGCGTGCGGGCTTAAACGTGTTGGCCAGGACTGGAACACGAGGTTTTGGAAGCAGACGAATACGAACATGTTATTTCAATTAGAGGCGTAGTTGTAAGCAGAGTGAGAAGTTGAAGGAAGGAGATATCGTGCTTGTTTGATATCGTTTTGAAAGCAGACGATAATAACGAGGTGGTTCCAATTGAGTTTTGAGACTCGGGAAGAAACGAGAGAGAGAGACCGGTTGACACGAGAAAAAGCGAGATAGCGAGAAAGAAACCCGGGGAAGCGTTGCCACAGTTTGTATGGATTTCAACAGCAGCACTTTTTCTGTATTTCCATTTGGATCAAAAAATAAGTTAAGAGTTAAAAAAATTACTGTTATTGTTAATTATAATTTACAGCAATTTACATTTGTAAAATGGTGAGAGACGAGATTTTGACATTGTGAGTGGGAGAATTTTGACGAAAGCTGTCAGAGCTGCAGTTGAATACGACCGGATTGAAAGCAGAATTACAAAAACGATTACTATCACATTACGGTTTGATCGACGACGGTGAGTCAGAGACTGAGGATGAGCCTGCAGACTTTAGATCAACGTAATCAACCCCTACCGCCCAGAATATCATAGCAGGACATCAACGTCTGGTAACTAAAGGACAAATTAGGTCGTGGTTCACTTTAAAAGCTGTGTATGTTCGCAGCCAAAGAGACATTAAGGATTGAAAAGGTTTGAAATCGGCCTTGTTGCAGGAGTTTGGAGTTCAGCTATCTATAGAACAGATTCATCGCAGACTAGGCAAGCGCCATCAACAGAAAAGTGAATCTTTGCAGGAATTTCTATATGCTTTGATGGAGATAGCTAAACCCATTCGTTTGGAAGGTCTCATCGAATATCGATCAATCGATCAAATAAAGCCATGCTTTATCAGGCTAAAAATCTCTAGGAGTTGAAGTTGCAGATCGACGCATATCAAAAATCACGAGGATCATCTAAGCCACTAAATAAGTATATATTTCAGGGCAGAAGGGCTACGAATGAGGTAACCAAGGAAAAGACTGTAGATTCGGTTCAGAAATGTTGGATGGAAGAGAGATTGTCCTGTGAAAGAAAAATGTTTCAAATGTAATCAACCAGGACATCGAGCAGCGCAATGTAGGGCTGGGGCTCAAGTCAAAGCAGAGGAAGCAACAAATGTAGTTCAAGCAGAGAAAGTAGTTACAAAGCAAGCATATGGTCTTGAGCTGAAATCGGTTTTTGCTCGAGTGTTGAATTCAAAGGACTGATTGATACAGGAGTAAAGTTCCTTAGTGTTTTTGAAAGTAGGCGTAGGTGTTGGCAGTCTAATGGGACGGCAACGAGTGTTGACGGAGATTGGAGAAAGTCCAATCAGTTTTACAGCAGCAGTCAATATAGACGGTATTGAAATGTCGATCGAATTTCACGTGATTTCAAAAGAGCACATGAAGTTCGATGCCATTTTAGGCACAACCATTTTGGACAAGCATGGAGTTCAGGTCGAATCTGAAACCAAAGCAGATGATGTACAGATAATTTGAGAGCCTATGCTTGTTAAGCACAGAAGATCATTTCGATCATTTAAGTGAGGGTGTCGTTTCATAAGTGGAGTCGATGGATGAAAACTATAAAGCGAAAAGAAATCCGTTTATCAACATCCAAGACGTTGATGCAGGAATGGCTTCGGGAAGGAAACCTAGTTTGATTAGTTTGATTCCAAACGGAGTTTGCTTCGCTAATCGAATTAGTAGATAAAAAGAACGGGAAAAAGCGTTTGTGCTGCGACTATCCGAAACTAAATGAAAAGATTGTCAGGGATATCTTTCTAACAGCAAACATGGATTGCGTCATTGAAAAACTGCAAGGTGGAAAGATTTTCACCACACGGAACTTGACAAATGGATTCTTTCATGTTCCTGTGTCACTAGAATCCCACAAGTACACTTCGTTTGTAACAATGAGTGCTCAGTATGAGTTCAAGTTTGTATCCTTGAGGGTTTAGTAGTATACATGGATGATGTCATCATTGCTAGCAAGAGTGTGGTAGAAGGTGTGCTGAAATTAAAACGAAAAGCTGAAATTAAAAGAAAACTAGAGCGTTTGCTTATTTTCCGATTCCTCGCGATAAGAAAGGAATCCAACGAGAATCTTAGAATTGACGTCGTACTTCAGGAGGTTTGTGGAAAATTACGCTATAAAAAAACAAAGTTCGAGTTTAAAGAAAAGCAGGTAGAAGAGTTTGGGGAAACTAAAAGCTGCTTTTAACAGTGGGCCTGTTATGAAGCTGACCCTTTACTAGAAACGGAGATTCATACCGATGCATCCAAATTTGGATTCGGAGCTGACTTGCTTCAACGAGATATAGAAGATAGTTTGTGGTATTAAATTTTCTATATGAATCCGAAAACAAAGCCGTGCGAGGAGAAATATCACACCCATGAACTCGAAGTGTTGGCAGTTATCGGTTCTTTCAGTGGCACATTTACGTACTAGGAAAAAATTCAAAATAGTCACAGACAGTAATGCTTTCGCAATGACTATGAAAAAGTAAGAGATTCAGCTTAGAAGCTTGAGTTGGGTTATGCAACTGCAAGATTTTGACTACGAAATCGAACATGTTCAAGATGAGTCATATAGATGCATTAAGCAGGGTGAAGTGATTCGTTATGTCAGATAGTTTGATTCATCATTTGCGAGAGGGACAGCAAGCTGATGGTTAGGCAGATGTAGTAATAAGCATGATAAAGACGATATATAAAGACATCTACATATCGAATGAAATCTTGTTTAAGGATCCAAATAAGGAGTTGTTCCATCGAAACGAAATAATCCTTAATGCTTATAAGCAAGGTCATTTCTTTTTCAAAAATACTCAGGACTTGGTCGAAAAGTCATACTACATTCCCAAGATGACAGATAAGGTCATACAATAACATTCTCGCTATAATTAATGCATTTTCTAAGTATGTAACGTTTCTGATCGGGGAGCCGCTTTTACTTTATACATGTTTAAAGAGAATTGTGAAAGGTAAAAATTCAGCACTTGCTGATTGCAACCCGAGCTCCCAGGGGAAATGGCCAGCGCATGCATAAAATAGTAGACCCTATGCTGTCGAAACTGAGTTAAAAAAAAGATGCTGATATAAACATGTAGGCAGGAAGTAGCAGATAATTAATGATACTGAGCCGAGGTGTACAAAAGTTTCTTCGATTAAGTTATTAGCAGGACTTGATATGCGTGCTAATTCAGTAGTGTTTCATTTCAGAGTTAGACGAAAAAAGGGAGATATTGCGCGGAAAAGCAAGAGAGAATATTAAAAATATCCAAACAGAAAACGAAAGGGTTTTTGACTCTAAAACAAAGGTTAAAAGGAAGCTTTCACTAAATGATCTAGTTGCTATAAAACGCACGAAATATGGTATAGGTTTGAAGCTGAAAGGAAAGTTTATACGGCCGTATAAAGTAGGTAGTTGAAATTCTTGGAGAAGTAGTAGGGCCATATAGGTTGCACTTGCAGAGTACATGAAACCATTTGGAAGTAGTAGTGGAGTGGCCAGAGCCACCAAAAGTGGCCTCAACTACTAGTCTCTGCCTCTCCCTCTTAAAATATACTAAATTCGATTGCAGCGTGAGTACCAAACGGCGGTCACTCTGGCCAAACTACGATTTGTTAAATTTAAGAAACTACCGTCGAATGTGAATAAACAATATCCAAATATTATTAAAGCCGGTGTTACAATTTTACTTTTAAGGAGCACACTGCATTTATTTTCATATTTTATTAGTATAAGGAACGTGCACGAAATATTGAAAAACACTTTAGAGATAATATAATGGACGATCGTTGTATTTGATTGATTTGTAGATTTCCTTACGACGTTTTATGTTTCTTGTAACTAACTAACTGTAAATATTATGTTGGTGCTTTAAAGCTGCCGAAATAGTTTGCCAGCCTGCAGATAGACCCCTGTTTTATATTTCGAGCTATAGAATCAAAAAGCAGCCGCTCTCGAAAATTCTCTCCTGTCTTTTGCTGACTATAAAAAGTACTGCAGGACTTTCGGTATTATAAAACGTCGATTTTACCAATCCTCAAAGAACCTTTACTGACGCTTTCTAATCTGTTGCCGCTTTTTTTGCCTTTTACGCGTACATCCAACAGTTCTCTGCTAGCTAACCCAAATAACTTTGGCTTGCACTTCAAATAAATGCGAGTTTAATAGTACTATTATCGGTGAAAACCTCACTTGCTGGCTATAAGACAACTGTCCGCGGAGGAGGAGGAGGCGTTTCAATAATCGATTTGGAGATTAAAAGAAAAAAGATGTCAAATTTCTTGCAGTTGAATCCCAGTTTCTCTGTCTAAAAATACTAAGTGAATCTCCTAAAAGGAAAATCGGAAATGACAGTCTTGAACTTCGAGCAACATGCTTACCATCTACTGTGTAATTACCTCTAACTGGCGTTGATTACACTTCTAACTGATCATATAACACCTTCTAGATGTTCCACCAACACAGCAATTCAGTCGTATGCTGCACTGGGTGAGCTATCCAGATGGTTCCGGATCCTAACATCCCAGTCTCAAGTGCATCAAGTGTTACTGATCCTATTATCCCAGTGTCAAGTGCATCAAGTGCATCTTCGTTCTCCAATACTATTCTTGACCCAAGCGATGATTCTCTAGAACGCTTTAATGTTAACTTGAGAGCTATTGCGATCTTGGGCATTCCTGATAGGGCTGATTAACAAATATATATAAATATCCCTTCTTAATATTGCATTCGCAGGCGAGAACGTACGAATGTACCATAGCGATAAATACCAAGCTCCAAACGATTTTCTGTATAAAAATGTAATTTTAATTAAAAGCTGCCCAAAATTGTCCAAAAACTTACCAACCTGTCCTAAGTAAAATCAACTGACACTGATTTAGCTGACTTAATCTTATATGCCACAAGATTCCTACCACCCAACCTTTAATGTGGAGATTTTGCGGATATGCAGATTAAATTGGTGTCTTGTTTCAAATGTATTCCCCAGAGCAAATTGTGCTAATCATCCTTACAATCGTGTTATGATATCGAAACTGTCAACTTTCTATATGTACTTGCATTTCTATTAGTATATTCGTTCCAAAAGTATATGTTACAGGCTCCTCGAAACCCTCATGGTATAATAGGCACTGGTCAAAACTTAAAAACAAAAAATCTAGGTTGAATAAGAAATATTTGAAAACTAACTTTGCGAGTGACCTATCAACGTGTGTATCAATTCGATCCTAATTTATTACTGTTACCAATCACTGTAGTGAAAACATAGGCAATGATCTTAAGCATTTTTACTGACTTGTAAATTCTATAAGAAGGTCTAGGGCGTATCGCTCGAATATTTTTTATAGAATAGTAAACATGAGAGATATTAGCATTATTGGAATTTTAGAACATGCAAAAGCGTGCTGACCTCTGGTACTCATAGGGTTCAGAGCTATTATAGCTTAGGGCAAATAGTGAAGTTATGTAAGAGGCAGAAGAAGAAATTTCCGACCAATTTTAAGACAGACCCTGAAACGATGGAGAAGCTGCTCCGTAGCATGTAGCCGACAGGGTCGCGGGGTTCAAGCCCGGCATTAAAACTATTATAGATAGTCGTCATTCTATGGCAGGTAATTTATAAGTCGGAACTATCGGAACAATCAGAAAATGAATAGGAAAATAATAAAAAAATCCACATTAATCCATTATTTTTAGCATATAACTTAATATCCTAAAAATTATCCTACAAAATTAAACAACAACAATTATTGTAAAAAAGATTGCCCATTTGATTATCATTGCGTAAAAAAAAGTAAAACATTGTAACCAAATGTACTGATTAATTTCCTGCTGGAAACGTTATAAACCTCAGCATATTTCTGAAACACTGATGACCCACCTCCGTCTTTAATGTCGCAGAACGACAACAGTGCTGAGCTATGCGTCTCCAAATACCACACAAGTGTGAGACCGCTAATATGTGGCCACAGCCCCGCTACCAATTTTCGGTGCTGACTTCGCTACTTCCTACTCTCCAACACCCCATTGCTGACTACGTTGCCGCCTCCGCGGTCTCCGCTGCAGCCGCCAGTAATTTTCAAAAGTTTGCAAAAATTTCTAATAACAATCAGTCGAAATTTAAATTTCAAATAAAACAGTTCTTTAAAATTTAAAAGAATCGTTTAAGTTCTAAGAAATAACATTACCTGCCGCCAGAACTGGGACCGATTAATGAATAAAACAGGAAAAAAGTTTGTAAGTTAATGTAATTTCCCGGTATAGTTAAAACAAAAAAGGTGATTAAAACTTAAAGTGTTTCATTGCCCATTGGTGGACTACGCTTCCTGCAAGTTCCGCACCTAGAAAAACAAACAAAAAAGGATACGATTTCAGGAACATCAGTAAGTTTAAAGGATCTATACAGGACTTAAACCCTCCGCAAAAAGAATTCAAAATTTCAACAACAAAAATTTGAATACAAATTAAATATACATTTATACAACCACAAGTAAAAAGATCACACCAAAATAAATTACTGAAAAATCAGTATTAAATATGCCAATTCTGCAACACTCAAGAGACCCTCAGGAATAAAAGAAAAAGACCAGCCAAAATGCTTGACTAGACAAGAACCTCATTTTATTCAATAGAGCCAGTTTAAGCCGCCAGTACCCCAAAGACAGAATTATTACTATCAAGGTCCCCGACCTATTAATACTTATCAAAAACCGTATTCAACACAAAAAACAATTTATCCGACAACTCCTACACCTCAGCCGAAATCGGAACCAATGGAAATGGCTTCTACTATTCGTACTAAGCATACAGATTAATCTCTACAAAATAGCTAACTCTATAAGAAAGGATAGACCCTTAAGTAACAACATAGCTAACAGTTTACAAATTCAAATCAAACTTATAAAAGACGAAATCAATATTATAAGATATGGACCAGATTAAACATAATTAACTCAGTCCTGTTAAACTATATTGAATTAAAAGAATAAAAAAACTTTTAATGTTAATAATAAGCCATCTTTTTCATAGTAAAAATGCTTGAATTTACAGACATCTCAGATAAATATAATTAAAGGACTCTAGTGTTGACTTTATTAAAATTCCAATATTTCAAACATTTGGATTTGAAAACAATTTTTTTAAGACATTTATAAAAAACAATTCAATCATCCATTTATATGGAAACGAATTATTTGTCCTCAAGGATATTATTCAAATAACCCCAACTGAAATTGAGTCAAAATTCTATCACTTAAAGACCTACATATAAATAAAACAAACTTCCTAAAAAACCTCGAAACTCACACTATGTGGAACCCAATACCGTTCATAACATTATTTCTCCTAACAATTGTAATCATATCCATATTATTCAAATGCACGACAACGAAAAACTAAATAATTATACAAATGAACTCTACCATTCCAAAGACAACAGATTATGAACCTATACAGCCCGAAATGAACCTACCATCGGAATTCAATATTACATTTTTCTAAAATTCAGTAATTTCTAGATGACTAGCAACAATTTAGTGGAGAAGAATTAATACCCTACCAATTTAAATCATAATAACCAAATAAAAACATTAACAATCATCTTGCCGAAAACCCCGCTACCATCTTTCGGTGATGACTTCGCTACTTCCTACTTTCCAACACCCCATTGCTGACTACGCTGCCACCCGCTTCCGCCGCTACTGACGCCGCTGCCAGGATCAGCAATGCTCCAGTTTTTTTATTCAAGAATTCGTTTATTTGTTTATCATTAAAAAAGTATAAATTAACATATACGTATATACATATATTTGTTTTGTTTTGATTTAAAAATATTATTTTAAGTTTTGTCAAAATTTGACGCTTTATCATATAGCTGCCATTAAAATGACTGGCATAGATTTTCTTATTATTTTCCTTCGATATTTTTTATTTTATTTTCTTTTTATATTTTTACTCAAGATATACAACCCTTCTGCAGTTTCCACTTCCGATAAATTCTCACGGAATCTATTACCCAGACCTTTTCTAGTTTTCACCTCCAATAAAACTTCACAGATTTAAATTTCTCTTTATTAAGTCCTTGTTAACTCCTAAGCGAAACCTCATGGAAACTTTCCTGCCTGACTGGCGTATTCAGACCCGCAATAACAGAAACAAATTGCACTAGTATACTACTATAGATTTTTTTCGTAATAAGCTATTGGACTAACTTTGAGTCGCTAAACATGCTCAATTCAAAATTTTTTTCTAAAGAACCGTTATGAACATATTTTCTAAAAATCAGACTTTTACATTTCTTTTATTATACGCTGAAACTTTAAACCGTTAGTCCAATAAATTTCAAGCCCTGAAAGTTTAGAAATATATATATATATATGTAATCATAGAGTCGAGGATATTATATCTTAGTACCAACCGAGAATGTATGTAACAGGCAGAAGGAGACATCTCCGACTCCAAAAAAGGATATATGCTTTTGTTTTACATCACCAGCCGAGTCGTTCCGTCTGTTTGTCTGTCAGTCAGTTGCAATAGTCGTGATCTTCGGCTTAAATAAATGGATATGAAATAAATACATTTATGCGAACGTGCTCTAAAAATTTGAGTGAAATCGTATTATAAACATAGGAGTTATTCAGAAAAACTGTTTCTTTGTATGCTGACAGAACCACTAAGTTGCTCAACATGTTCCTATCAACATCTGTGTTTGTTGGGTGTTGTTCAACATGCAACATTTTTTTTTTTCATTTGTCAACATTTCCTTCAGCCTTCGTAGTGTTTTATATAAGTTTTTCATTTTTTGAGCTTGTTAGACACAGTGAAAGATCCATTTCCATGTGTATTTTAATATCACCCTAAATGCTTTGGGTGGCGGGTCACATTCGACTGTAGCTTTCTACTTGTATTTAATTTGTAGTGTGGGTTTATAACTTATTTTTATATAAAGTTATATACGTATATTTTTGCCGAGCTGCATTATTTGTTTCTTGCTGTTGGCTCAACCTTGCTGTTGTGTATGTATGTATTTACAAGCCAACTTGGGTAGCAATACCATGAATAAAAGAGAAAAAGTTTCCTTGATTATTTTGAGCAAGAA